>CM021109.1:343567640-343694340 GCA_007115665.2 Sequoiadendron giganteum | reverse complement strand
GGTTATACAAATCTGCTCTCACCGCCTAAGCCATAGGGAATAAAGTGTGAAGTTTTAGTAGGCCATACTAGCTAGTGAAGGGGGTGTGTGAAGTGAGGAAGGGGTTCACTTCCTTTGAGGGGCTGCACCATAATGGCAGACCGTACATGAAATAATTATTTAAGTAAAGTGACATTTACATATGGATATTTACTTCCTTATAATTTAAGTTATATTTCATATATATAGTTTCAGAATGTTTGATATGTGTTTTGGATCTATACGAGTTATAATGAAAATTCTAGTTTTTGGAGAATCTTATAATTTTTCAGTTTTAGTCAAATTTTAGTAATGAATAGTTTTTCCTGTGTTCAATTCTGATTTGACAGTTTATTAGCAGAACCAAGTAATATTAGACCTACAATCAGCTTCTAACGTCATCTATTTGATGTATACCTTTGCTGGGTACTTGAGTTTTTTGTTATCTATGCTATTTGGTTTTGATTGGGTTGTTGCAAAAATCTTTATTTGTGATCAAAACTATATACTAGCATATATCAACATTGTATCTTTCTAAATAATGTTATGTATTGCATTGGATGTTTTCTAATACCTTGGATGGTAGTATCACTAGTGCCTTTGCCTTGCATTTCAATGTATTTGCACACCCCACTAAATAAGTGGAAGTAGTTGTGCATGTTGTAGTTGCATTCCGCTGAATAAGCATGAAGTGCTTGTGCTTATTGTAATTGCACTCTGTTGAATAAGTGTGAAGTGTTTGTGCTTATTGTAATTGCACTCCATTGAATAAGCATGAAGTGCTTGTGCTAATTATAACACTTTGTTGAATAAGTGTAGAAGTGTTTCTTTCAATTCTTGCATCAAGCACATTCCACTGAAGAAGTGAAATTTTGGCTGGCTATGCTGCCTTGTGTGCTTCCGTAGATTAGATTACATCATTTTCCAAAGCTAAGACCAAAAACCATGAGCCATAGCAAAAATTCAACGCCCTTATGGTCATGGTCAAGCAACCCAAATTAGTAACTAACTCCCTTACACCTCTTACACACCTTACACACTTCTTATGCATCATAGATGTCTTATATTTTGTTTTTAGAATATTGTCATTGATGTCAAAGCGACTGTCACATTGTTGTCATTGATGTCAAAGGTTTATGAACGCAATCAATAACGGCCAAAGGTCACAAATTGCAGTACAAAGGCCAATCTAAATCAGTTTTAGATCTCCTCTTTCAAGACAAGCTTATTAATGTCATATTGGCATTTAAAGTGTAATGTCCCTTTTTCTCGGGGTCCCTTGCGTTGGAGTTGGCGCTAACTTCCATGGTTTGTGTCAGCGTGTTCTGAGGAGTAAATTGATGTTACTAGTGAGCTTTTGTGGGCTTTTTTGGGTTTTTCTTGGGTCTTTTCCAACAGAGTTGCTTTTTTTAGTAGTGGTAATTTTAGTAATTGACTATTTTTAGTAAGTTCCAGTTGGGCTCCAGATTGGTTGGATTGGGAAGTTGGATTCACTTACTATTTTTAGCAAATTGCTATGTTAAGTAAGTGCTATTTTTCGCACTTGGTCTTGACCTTTATTCTTCTATCTATTCAGTGTAACAGCTTTCCAATTATGGCCTTGGTGAGTTCTAATGGTGGACGGATTAATATTGATTATTGTCACTTAAGTTCTCTTTTTAACTTAAGTTATAACTTAAGTGAGGGTAATGTGTGTTGTACCCAAAATAATTTTTTTTTGCATTTTGCTTAAATTGAGCTAAATCATGTAAAAATGTCGTCAAAAGTATGTTTTAGGTCAAAACAAACATGAAGTCTTTGTGGGTTTCTGTCAAGGAACCTATGGTTTAAATTTTGAAAATCTGAAAATTAGGGTTTTATGCCTCTATTTTTAGGGAAACCCTTAAAAATAGGACCTTCCCGAAAATGATTGAAAATAATTCTGATAGGGTTAATTGACTTCATGATCACACTGATCAAGTCAGAATTATCAAAAGACTTGTTTTACTCTGGTGGGTCTATTCTCGTTTTTCAGGAACAAAGTTAGGAGCTCCGCAACCATTAATGGTAGATTGGCTAGTACCAGGTGCTGAAAGCTAAACCTCAAGAACTCCAACGAAGAAGCTATGGCGGAAAAGGATGAAAATGATGCTGTTCAACGAAGGAGATTCTCAAAACGAAAAAGGCCAAAATTTGGCTCTCTGTGTAATGTCCCCATTTTTCATTAGCATCAGAGTTCGATGGTTTTGGCTGTTCCTAGACCTCGTAGGCAAACACAGATGGTTAGAGGGTCCTTCTTTGCAGTAATCAAGGTGTTTTCTCCTTCAGAGCTCAATTTGGGTTCAGGTTTGGCCTTCGTTGACTCAATTCTTCATACTTACTATTTATAGTAAGTCACCATTTCAGGGGAGTCAGGGTTACTAAATTCTAAATTTAGTAAGGCACCTAGACAGGTCTCAGATGCAGTGTTGACCTCTTATTCAATTGGATGGGCGAAATGTTAAATGTTTAATGAATAATTATCATTAAAGGTACTTTAATGATAATTAAATAATATAAAGTTAAATTATAATGTTAAAAATGTACTTTATGTTTGATGAGGCCATGACCCTCAATTAAAATCACTTAAAGTACATTAATTTTATATTATTGGTTTAAGCGCCCAAGTTGGAGATATTATAAGGTTTTTATTAAAAACCTAAAATGGATTTTAAAAGCAAATTAAATATAATTAAGAGGTCGACTTCTTGAAGAGATTATAAAAAGGCTTCAAAGGCATTCATTTGGATTATGATGATATGATTATTAAAATTTGTCTTTTTTCTCTCTGAAAACTATTGGAGTTTGGAGAAACAAGGGTTTCTGCAAATCAGATTTTGGAGAACGTCAACTCTTCAGAATCTAGCATACTGAGGTTGTGAAAGATCAACTGAAGATTGCTAATGGTTGGCTTCATTACAGAGGTCAAAATTCGTGCTTCATTGGAAGAAGATTTACATTTTCTACAAGGGTTTTTAAGGGATAATCAATTTCAGATCAGAATTAGTGTTGGTTGCTACAGTACGTGTGGACAGTGCCACGCTACAGTAAAATGCTACAGTGACATGAATAGTACTCGCGCTACAGTGCTGCTACAGTACTATTCACCTCTTTAAGGTTGGTGTGTAACTTTCAGACCTGGGTGCAGCCTTTACCTAACTTGGGGCCTTGTCTTTGCCTCACGTGAGAAGTTCTGGGCATTTATGGTGTTGCTGGGAGGTCGCAGAAGGGTTCAGTATCCTGCTATGAGCATCATCAGACTTATAAAGACTGCTGTCTTCATCTATAGGGCAGGCGTGAGATACAGGTTGGGTGTTTCCATATTTTAATTAATTGCATATACATATATTCAGGTCTGCAAGTCTTTTAAAGTGTCTCAGTTACTGCTGTGTGAGTTTTGGGAGTGCTATCATGTCAAGTATTAGCCAATGTTAATGCTCAGATTGATTGTAAGAGGGGACTGCAATCATGTCATGTGAAAATCTATGTATTTCAGTCATACTGTAACTTCTGATAAACAACAGAAATATTGTATCTATCACACATTTGCTGTTATAGTATTCTAGAGCAGTTATATTGTCAAAACAGCTTCCTATTAACACTCAGATTGGTGACTGTAAATGGTTGTCATCTCATTGCTGCATATGTTTGTTGTATTTGTCTATAGCTACATTGGAAAGTTGTTATCAGACCTGATATAGTGACAATAAAATCATTTGGAAGGGTTGAATGTTCATTATTTGTTTACACAAGCTATTGATTATCATTTCTATGACATTGTTAGTCAATCTTGCATTGTTGGAAGTTTTTTCAAAAAATATCAATTGCAGCATACCCAAACCACAAGAAAATACAAAACCATCAAAACAAAGAAATATCTTGCATTATCCAGCATAGTGCGGGGTTGAGAGACACCTGGTCTCCTACACTCTGGAAGGTGCACGTTTTGTCTACCAAGGTAAAACACAGTCTACAGTTGAAAAAGGCGCCCCTCTTGAAGAAAGGCGCCCTTGGATCTTAGAGGGCAAATCAAATCACTTTGCATCTTCAGCTCAGTCATCCTCTTCACTTTCGTGCTGTATCGACAACAGAATCATCAGCAAGATCATCTAATTCAAAGATCACTGGTGTTATACCCAAAATGAAATTTTTGGCATTCTGCTTAAATTGAGCTAAACAACGTAAAAATGCCATCGAAAGTAAGTTTTAGGTCAAACCAAATATGAAATCTTTGTGGGTTTTTGTCAAGGAACCTATGGTTAAAATTTTGAAAAAACGAAAATTAGGGTTTTACACCCCTATTTTTATGGAAACCCTAAAAAATAGGACCTTCCCGGAAATGATTGAAAATAATTCTGATAGGATTAATTGCCTTCACGATCACACTGATCAAGTCAGAATTATCAAAAAATATGTTTTACTCTGGTGGGTCTATTTCTATTTTTCAGGAACAAAGTTAGGAGCTCCGCAGCCATTAATGGCAGATTGGCCAGTACCAGGTGCTGAAAGCTAAACCTCAAAAGCTTCAACGAAGAAACCATGGCGGAAAAGGATGAAAATGATGACGTTCAATGAAGGAGATTCTCAAAACGGAAAAGGCCAAAATTTGGCTAAGTCTGGAAGGTGCACGTTTTGTCTACCAAGGCAAAACACAGTCTACAGTGGCTAAAAGCGCCCCTCTTGAAGAAAGGCGCCCTTGGACCTCAGAGGGCAAATCAAATCATTTGGCATTGTCAAAACAGTCATCCTCTTCACTTTCATACTGGCTCGACAACGAAACAATCAGCAAGATCATCTGATTCAGGGATCATTGACCAACCGTCAGCGAAGTATGGAGGATCCATTGACGACAGAAGTGCCAAATCAGAGAGCTTCAAGGTAAAAGCGCCCCTGCTGGCCAGGGGCGCCCCTCAGTTGCAGACATCAGATGAATCCAGAAGTTGCAGCTCTATACATGATATCTTTCCAGCTTCCTCCCGGCTACGTGATCAATCTAACAGCAAGTCCATAAGACACACCAGACGATCACGAGATGAGATCAAGCAGAAAAAGCCAAATTTGAAAAACTGGAAAGATAAGCCAGAAAATGGCTAAGGCATGGCTAAAAGCGCCCCTCTCAAGGAAAGGCGCCCTTTCCTAAAGGTATCCAGATTTAGCCAGAATCTTCACTGCCTCCCAGGATGACCTTCTCAGCTATGACCTATCTCGTCAGCGAGACTATCAGCAAGAACTTCCGACAAATCAATCAACTGATGGAGGAGGTCAAAGATTGGCAGTCCACAACCAAGATGAAACCAAGCAAAAGCTAAAAGCGCCAGGGGCGCCCTTTAGTTTGGAGGCCCAAAACTTGCCAGCTTCCACTGCAAAGTCAGGCATCGTGAACAAGACTGAACCAGCTACCCGACGCATCGTCAAGCAGAATCATCTGATTCATCAAACATCGGGAACGTCAGATCAAAGCAAAAAGGGTCTGAAAAGGTCAAAACGAAGAACAAGTCAATGAAAATTGACTAAGGCATTGTCAAAAGCGCCCCTTTCAAGGAAAGGCGCCCTTCTTTCTGGAGACCTAAACTCAGTTTTCTGAGTTAATCTCTCCCAGGCATATCTAATCATACTGATCCCGCCTCGACAACAGAACTGTCGGACACTGCCTGAGATCAACTGAGTAACCTGAATCGAAGATCAAACGGGAGCACTTCAGCTTGCAAAATAGACAAAAATGATCAAACTCAAGGTTGGACGCCTAAAAGAAGTCAAACAAAAATGTTGACTTGAGTTAGCAAATTTGGAGCCAAAAAGAGAAAAACACTCCACAATCAGTGGAAATCATCTTTTGGAACTCCAAATCAGGCCTGAATGATGAGTTATCTTCCATACTTTGTGGATCTTAACCCTAATTGCCTTATATTCATGCTAGGCGTCCCTTTCATCATTATTCTTTTTTGCAGGTTGAAGGATAAAACATCAAGTAGCTCCCAAGAACAAGTTTTCAAGATCTGGCAGGGGTTTTGAACGGATCTTCAATATTTTTGAAGATCATTGGCAGTAAAAGCATTCTTCTCCCAAGATTGCTTCCAGAGACAGATTATTGCAAAGTGGCAGTTTATAACTTCCAATCCATCTTCTGTCTACTTCCTCTACTTTTGTCTATATTTCTTTTGCATGTCACAGGAAACGACAGATTATCACAGATCTGACCAACTGGGTATGATCAGCACAGCTTTTTCAACAAAACCCACATGGTAGATTTTTTCAGAAAAAGTAGCCCTGCTGCCCCTATTTTTTAGGGTTTCCGGAAAAAGTCATAATATTGAAAAACGGACAAACTGGGTTTGTTTGGCTTTGAAGCACGAACAAAACCCATGTGTTAGATTTTTTCGAGAAAAATCACTTTCTGGTGCCCTTGCTGCCTCTGCCACCGAAGGGCTCTTGCATGTCAAAGAAAAACTCGTTTTTTCGAATTTCTGACGATCTGGGTCTGTTTAGAAAATCATTCTTAACAAAACCCATGTCTCAGAATTTTTCGTAAAAACTACCCCCGGCGAGGCTATTTTTAGCAGTTCCAGAAAAGTGTCAGAACAGGGTCAAGTGCCCAGTCAATATTCAAGGTTTTCAGAATGCAGTACTCTCAGGTACAATACAAGACCAAAACGGTCTTATACCATGATTACCTGAAAACGACTGATACAGACTTATGGCAGAAAAATCCAGAGGTCAGTTCTGAAGACTTGGAGGGCATGAATCAAATCACACTGCAGAACATCGAAGAATTCGGTTTGTTTCAAGCAGCATCTATTCCAATCACCTTACAAAGCATCGAGCTTGTAATTGCCTGCACTAAGCATTACAACCCGACTACAAGAGAGATCCTGTCAGTAGACGGGAGGGTGATTTGTAGCTTGAAGCCGTTGGACATAGAGACTTGTTTTGCAATTCCACCATGCCCTACCAAGGTGGTCATATCAGTGACAGAATGCGAAAAGGCATTTGAGGCTTCAAAGGACAAGTGTTCGCTTATAATGGCTGAACATTGACTGAAAACAAAGAGAACCAGCTTGCCCAGATTGGTTGGTAGAGGAGAGTTCAAAGACGAGTACGGAGTGCTAATCACCCTACTCAGCAGAGTCACTAGACAAGAGGAGGGAAAATCCTTCCAGCCGTGGATGTTCTACATTATTGGCAAGATAATCAGCAGAAAAGAACGTTACGACTGGGCCTCCCTGATCAGTGACACACTCCACCAACAATTCACCGGATTTCTAGAAGAGCACCGTTTCCACATGTGTTCATACCTGGTCTACCTGATAGCCTTCCAAGGCGATTTCAGAACATTAAACACTGTGGGAACCCTGGGTGTGCAAAAGGTACAAGAATACTTTCCTCGCTTGGAGTTCACTCTAGCGGAAAGACATTTCAAAAGGATAAATGACCTTTTTACTATGCACACCGTGCACGAGCTAGACCATGAGATGCACGTGCGTATTTCACCAGCAGCTAAGGCAGCAATGGTGGACTGGGCGGATTGGTTCATACAATTCCCCACTTTCACCTACATACGCGTGTATGGCTATAATGGCCACCCCGCCATGATGCCACGTTACCCCTCAGATAGGGTAGTGTTCATGGAATTCCTGAGGCAATTGGCCGAGGTTCACTCTTACCTTCGCGTAAAGAAAAAGGCTGCAGTGAACTTTCCTCTTCAGATGGGACTCTACAGATGCAGAACTGCAGCTGATGCAAGGTTGATAAGCCAAGAAATAGTGAGATTTAATCTCAAGTACCTCATCGACAGGAGGCCATCCTATGACCCCAGAGGCATCTTCGCAGCTCACCTTGAGCAAAGATCATCACATGAACCTTTCATGGAAGATTTTTGGGTCAACTGCGAGGATGAGTTCGAAGTGAGAAGAAGGAACCATAGCAGATTCAAGCTCTCGCAGATTGCAGAATTCATGTCAGAAGACATCGAGGGCTTATCTGAAGACGAAGGAGAAGTTATTCTTTCTTCCTTCTTCACGGGTCTAGTGGATTCACAACCACTCGGCAAGGTAGACTGGTACGCGAAAGAGAGTACGTCTATTGAGGAAAGAACGGGTAGAGTAGTTCGACACAGTCAACTCTACCTGGACAGTAAAAGGACAAGGAAGGTAGTACTTCCCCGATCAGAGCCGCCAGCGGTTCAGTCTACACTACCTTCCACGTCTAGGAGGAAACCCAGACAGAAGAAGATGAGCTTTCCTCCAGAAGGAATGCGGATGTCAGGAAGCACATGGGGGAGAAAAGGAATTGCCAGCACAAGCCGGCAAGAGGTACAGGTGGAGACAGCCACCAATTTGCCTGAGACAGTTGAGACCGCTGCAACTACACAAGAACCAGTGATTGAAATAATCGCTGTAGAGATGGAAACCATTGTAGAAGAAGTTGCAGCAGAAGCGGTGCCAGTGATAGAAACAGAGCCACCAGCTTCACCACCATCACAGAGGTCACAAAGTCCTATTGATTTGGACTCGCCACCACGAGACATTGCCACGGCACAGTCTCGTTCTTCTAGCATTCAGGGGACCTATGTTCCTCCTCCCAGCGATGCTAGCCGAGATTCTATCTGGCTGGAAAGCTCGCTTGGGAGGAAGAGGGAGAGGCCTTCTTATCAGCTTGACTTCTCTGAATTCCATCATGTCCCACAAGACATGCCGGTAAAGAAGTTGAAGAAGCAGACGCATGTAGAAAAGAATGCAGAGAACGAGGTTATCATAGAGACTGCTGCCCCACCTGAAGACAAAGATATACATAATGTGAGGGTTGAGGATTTCACGCTTTCAAAGGTGAACCTTGGAAAGACCACTCGACAGGTGGAGGCAGACCTTCTTGGAATTGCCTCGGCGAGTGTCAAAGAAAGGATGACAAAAGATGGACAAGACAAAGCAGCCTTGAAGGCTGAAATCCGTCAGCTAAAGTTGTACATTTCTAGTTTGATACATGACACTCCAAACTCCTCGGCTTTGCCTCAAGGACTGTTGGATCTCCCAGCTGAAAGAAACCATCATCAGTTGATTACATACGGTAAACACTTGAGACATCAAGTGGATGAGTTTGTTGTCAAAGGGCGGTGTGTGTTGACAGAAGCATATCAGCTGAGAGACAGAGCACATGGACTTCGATCAGAAATCCAGAAGTCAGATGTAAAGGCAGCTCAAGAGAGGCCGAGAGAGGAGGTGACAGTTGCTGATTTGCAACAAGCATATGAATCAGTTACGACCACAGAAAATAAACACCATCTCTTTGAGTGGAAAGAACAGGTGGCATACAAGGTGAGAGCCTATGATGCCAACTCTGTGGAGCTGATTGACTATAGACGCTTCGTCGCCAATATTATCAACTTCGCAAGAACGTTGGTAATATCCTTCCCTGAGTTAGAATATCAGCGGGAAGGAGGAGAATATGTGGAACTTGAAACCGTGCAGACACGATTCCAGGATGTCATCCGATCTTCATTCCTTGAAGATCCCAATGGCTGCAAATTAGCCAAAATTGCAGCCATGTCTGTCCAGTTAGATGAAGCAGCTGCCCAATGCATAACCTATCATCAGCAGCTTACGACGGGTGAAGAAATGCTTAGACGCCACATAGTCATCTTGAAGAGCATTAATTGCCCGGAGGCCGAAGAGGTCAATGACTGGATAGAGACTTTGTTGACCAGTGGTGAAGAGGTGTAAAGCACCAAGGGAGGACGTCCTACCCTCCAAATAGCATTAATTATGACTGAAGTCAACTTGATGTCTCTTTCCAAGTTGACTCCAGATCTCCACAGATCATGCATGTCATATCCCACTAATCTAGGATGTCTATTTGACTCCCACGATTTGTGGATCTCAGATCTCCTCAAAAGGTGGATGTCTATTTGGAGACACATTTGTAACATAAGTTCACTTTTAGTTAGGTGTCAGTCAACTGAGGTAGACTTCCAGTTTGACTTTTGTTTAGTTTCAGTTAACTGAAGTAGATTTCCAGTTAACTGTTTGCTCACCTACTTTTAGACATAGAATAATATCTTGCTGATTGGCAAGAACTGTTTGTTAACTCAAGGAGATTTTAGGGTTGCCTACTCCTTTGAGTTTCTATAAATAAGAGCCTTAGGTTCTTTATTTGTTTAACCTTTATTTGCTAGCAAAATTGCTGCGCCACTGTTGCCAGAGTTCGCTTGTTTATATCTGTTCACTCTTGGATGAGAGTTCGTTGGTTGATCGCAATTGTGCATGATTTCGTGCCTTTGCTGTCCCGACCTTTGTAATTCTTTGAAGAACCTTGAAGAAATAAATCAGATGGTGCAAGCTTGATTGATCTAATTATTTGAGTTATTCAAAGTCTTGTTTTTAAATAGTGCATTGTTTCAATCTCCTCCTTGGACAGGTGTCGTCGCCTCCTTGGATATTTTGTCATCGATCATTATCGTTTGATGTTGTTTAATGATCTCTCTTGCAGCCTAGACTTTGGACAGGTGTCGTCACCTCCTCGGGAATCCTGTTAGAAAGGCCATCGTTCCTTGTTGTTTCCAGTGAGCTGCTTCCAAGCCTATACCTCGGATAGGGGTTCCTCCTCCTTGGCAAGTCTCAGATCCAGTTTACCGTAACGAGTGTTTGCTTGTATCGAGCCCTATCTTGGTATATATCCGAAGGTTCAGAGCCTCGGCCATATTCCATTGAGACGGAGGATTCAAGTGATCCAACCATACCATTTCGCTCCTACGCCCTCATGCTCTGTTTATCTTGAGGAGGTAGGATAGTCTAGAAGTTAGTTAGTCGTAGTTAAGATCTGCGGAAACCAGAGAAAAAGCTTAGCTACGGCGCATTGGTTTATGCACCCTTGTGTCCTGCCGCTGAGTAAAAAAGATAGGAAATCTTAGTACACCCCTTTTTTACAGTAGAAAATCAGCAAAGAGAGATCTTCCTCTCTATAATCCGAAGAGCATGTACTAACACACTTGCAATACCTGTCCGTTTCCAATAAGCACTCCAGAGGTGCTAATTGAAACGCCAACAACTGGCAAAGCATAAACAAAGTATGGAGGATCCATTAGCAATGAAGATGCCAAATCAGAGAGCTTCATGGTAAAAGCGCCCCTACTAGCGAGGGGCGCCCCTCAGTTGCAGGCACTAGATTCATCAATCTGTTGTAGCTCTATACATGTTATCTTTCCAGCTTCCTCTCAGCTATGTGATCAATCTGACATTAGGTTCACAGGACACGCCAAACGATCACACGTTGAGGTCAAGCAAAAAAAGCCAGAATTGAAGAACTGGAAAGACAACCCAGAAATTGGCTAAGGCATGATCAAAAATGCCCCTCTTGAAGAAAGGCGCTTTCTTGAAGGAATCCAGATTCAGTCAGAATCTTTACTACCTCCCAGGATGATCTTCTCAGCTATGACCAGTCTCACCAGTGAAACCATCATCAAGAACTTTTGACAAATCAGTCATTTGATAGAGGAGGTCAAAGGCAAGCAGTTCACAGCATAAGTAAAACCAGTCAAAAGCTAAAAGTGCCCCTGCTGGCCAGGGGCGCCCTTAAGCTTGAAGGACTTGAACTTGTCTTTTCCAACTGAGAAGTCAGTCATCGAATGCAAGACCGAGCTGATTTACCCAATGCATCGTCAAGCAGAGTCATCCGACTCATCCATCAACGGGAACGTCAGATCAAAGCATAGAGGGTCTGAAAAGGCCAAAACGAAGAACAGTCAATGAAAATTGACTAAGGGACAGCCAAAAGCACCCCTCTTGAAGAAAGGCGCTCTTCATTCTAGAGGCTCAAACTTAGTTTTCCGAGTTAATCTCTTCGAGGCATATCTCATCAGGCTGATCCCATCTCGACAACGAATCCGTCAGCAACTGCCGAAGATCAACTGAGCAGCCAAAATCGAAGATCAAACAGAGGCACTTCAGCCTGCAAAAATGATCAAAACTCCAAAAGGCAAGCCTAAGAAAGTCAAAAGCAAATGTTGACTTGAGTTAACAAATTTTGGAGGTAAAAAGAGGCCAAACACTCCACAATCAGTGGAAATCACCTTTTTGAACTCCAAATCAGGCTCAATCATGAGTTGGATGCCCAATTGATGCTTGCAACTCCAAATTGACATATCGAAGCATCTAGGCATCCATTATTCATTATTTCTTTGCAAGTTGAGGAGCTCAAGAACGGATATTTTTCTTCTCCAACATTTTTGAAGATCTGACAGAGGGGTTTTCACCGTTCTTCATATTTTTGAAGATTTGTTGCATAGAGGGACTATTTATCAGAGTTTGCATCAAAAGGCATAATTCTTCCAGATTGACAGCCGATAACTTCCAATCCACCTTCTGTCTACTTCCTCTATTTCTGTCTATATTTCTTTGCATGTCACAGGAAACGACAAATAATCACAGATCTGGCCAACTGGGTATGATCAACACAACTTTTTCAACAAAACCCACATGTTGGATTTTTCTAGAAAAAGTAGCCCTGCTACCCCTATTTTTTAGGGTTTTTGGAAAAAGTCATAATTTTGAAAATCAATCAAACTGGGTTTGTTCAACTCTGAAACACGAACAAAACCCATGTGTTGGATTTTTTCGAGAAAAATCACTTTTTGGTGCCTTGCTGCCTCTGCCACCAAAGGGCTCTTGCATGTCATAGAAAAACATGTTTTTTCGAATTTTTGACGATCTGGGTTTGTTTAGAGAATTATTCTCAACAAAACCCATGTCTTAAGAATTTTTCGTAAAAATTACCCCCGATGAGGCTATTTTTAGTACTTCCAGAAAAAGTTGTTCGAGCAGCATCGTGTGCACAGTCAATCTTCAAGGTTTTCAGAACGCAGTTCTCCCAAGATGAATACAAGACCAAAATGGTCTTACTCCATGATTTTTTGAAAACGACTGACACCGATCTGCGTCGGGCACACCCAGAGGTCAAGCATAGACACAAGTCCACAGGTTCCATAATGGTTTCACCTCGTATATCTGATTGCCTTCCAAGGCCAGTTTAGAGGATTGTGATCGTTGGAATTTTACACATTCAACAAGTTCATGTGCATTTCTCACAGTTAGAATGATCGTGGTCAAACTTTGCAGTTTCATCTTCAAGCTTCGTGGTTTCATCATACAACACTCTTCCATTGAGAAAGATCAAGGAAAACGTCAAAGCTGCAAAAAAACGTGGAAGGCAGTCATTCCCAACACAGAGCCGCCATCGGTTAATACTACACTACCTTCCACGTCAAAGTGGAAACGCAGACAAAAAGAAAAGGAGTAACCCTCCTAAGGGAAGCAGAATGAAGGAGATACATACATCAAGTTGCTGACAAGCGGTAAGCTGACAATTGACAGGTATGTAACGGTCTCCGTATGAAGAAGTCAATGAATGAACAAAAGCACCGTTGACCAATGGTGATGAGGTGCCAAACACCTCAAGAAGGACGTCCTACCCTCCAAAGTAGCAATAAATATGACTGAAGTCAACTTGATGTCCCTTTCCAAGTTGACTCCAGATCTCCACAGATCATGTATGTCAAATCCCACTGATCTAGGATGTCTAATTGACTCCCACGATTTGTGGATCGCAGATCTCCTTTAAAGGTGGATGTCTATTTTGGAGACATATGTAATTTTAGTTCACTTTTAGTTAGGTGTCAATCAACTGAGGTAGACTCTCAGTTTTGACTTTTGTTTAGTTTCAGTTAACTGAAGTAGATTTCCAGTTAACTGCTTGCTCACCTACTTTTAGACATAGGAATAAATCTTGCTGATTGGCAAGAACTGATTGTTAACTCAAGGAGATTTTAGGGTTGCCTACTCCTTTGAGTCTCTATAAATAAGAGCCTTAGGCTCATTATTTGTTTAACCTTTATTTGCTAAGCAAAATTGCTGTGCCATTGTTGCCAGAGTTAGCTTGTTTATATCTGTTCACTCTTGGATGAGAGTTCGTTGGTTGATCGCAATTGTGCATGATTTCGTGCCTTTGCTGTCCCGACCTTTGTAATTCTTTGGAGAAGCTTGAAGAAATAAATCAGATGGCGCATGCTTGCTTGATCTAAATACTTGAGTTCTTTCAAAGTCTTGTTTTCAAATAGTGTATTGTTTCAATCTCCTCCTTGGACAAGTGTCGTCGCCTCCTTGGATATTTTGTCATCAATCATTATCGTATGATGTTGTTTAATGATTTGTCTTGCAGCCTAGAGTTTGGACAGGTGTCGTCACCTCCTCGGGAATCCTGTTAGATAGGCCATCGTTCCTTGTTGTTTCCAGTGAGCTGTTTCCAAGCCTACACCTCGGACAAGGGTTCCTCCTCCTTGGCAAGTCTCAGATCCAGTTTACCGTAAGAGAGTGTTTGCTTGTATTGAGCCTTATCTTGGTTTATATCCGAAGGTTCAGAGCCTCGGCCATATTCCATTGAGACGGAGGATTCAAGTGATCCAACCAATCCATTTCGCTCCTATGCCCTCATGCTCTGTTTATCTTGAGGAGGTAGGATAATTTAGAAGCTTAGTTAGTCGTAGTTAAGATCTGTGGAAACCAGAGAAAAAGCTTAGCTACGACGCATTGTGTTTATGCACCCTTGTGTCCTGCCACTGAGTAAAAAAGATAGGAACCTTAGTACACCCCTTTTTTACAGTAGAAAATCAGCAAAGAGAGATCTTCCTCTCTATAATCCGAGGAGCATGTACTAACACACTTGCAATAGCTGTCCGTTTCCAATAAGCACTCCAGAGGTGCTAACTGAAATGCCAACAATGTGTTCATGAAATGTTCCCTTATTCCAACGCCCAGAAAAGTGGTCACTCAAGTTGTTTTTAAAAACAAGTCTAGGACCCAAAAGTGGAAGCCATAGTTGAGGAGGAACAAATTAAATAAAAATTTATATTGTGAGCTCAAAAAAGGAGGTAGACCCTGTTGGGACACTTTCATGTCTTTTCATAAAGTGAAATAAGAGGGAAAAAACATTCAAATTGAAATGCAAGTTGCCCTAACTTTTCCCTCACTTTATAAATATGAGTTTGAGCTCTCATTTGCATATGGATGATTTGACAACTTAAGGAGATGTTACTAGAATGAGCTCAGGGAGTTCTTCTTTTTCTGGTTGAGGACAAAAACCCTCTTCTTGATTGCTAGTCTTGGTGGTGAAATATCCACCCTAGTTGGTTGGTGTTTGTGGTTTGATATTGACAGCAATTTTTGGTTTGGTTTAGTGATTAGGGTTTGAAGAAGATGAAAATTTTTAGGATATTTTGAAGAGTTAGTTTGGTGTGTTGATATTAGGTGTTTTGATGAATATTTTGGAGTGTTAAAATTGATAAGTTTCAGTTCTTCCAAGATTGGCTGTACTATTCCAGCCTCAGACTGTACCTTTCTTTTTGCCCATGATGGCCAAATGATAGACCAGTTGGTTATGGGTATTTCACCATAGTTTTTCCTAGCCTGGGCGACCCCATTGTAGGTGTTCTTTGGTATTTTAATGCAGGTTATGAATTTTCTAGAGCAAATCGCCCTATTCTAGGCTGTACCATTGAAGGAGGTAATTTGGA
This sequence comes from Sequoiadendron giganteum, assembly GCA_007115665.2. Taxonomy (NCBI): domain Eukaryota; kingdom Viridiplantae; phylum Streptophyta; class Pinopsida; order Cupressales; family Cupressaceae; genus Sequoiadendron; species Sequoiadendron giganteum. The sequence continues at coordinate 343,678,751 of CM021109.1, read as the reverse complement.
GGTGGTAATAAGCGATTTTAGGGCATATTTGTGGCTGCACATTCATTCCAAGGGGCGCCTAAGAACTGTTAAACCATCTCAAAGGGTTTGGGGGTGATTTCAGAGTATTTGGAGGAGTTTGGTAATACTTCATTTAGTTGCCTTTGTATTGCTAGTGCCCAGTTTTCAGTTCTGAGCATATTTGAAGCAAATCTGTAGCTTTTTCACTCTTTCTTGTCTGTGGCTTGTTGTACACAAACCAAATTTTTTGCTTCATTAAGGCATTTTGCTTAAAATGGTCTAAACCTTGTAAAAGTGGGGTCAAAACTCAGTTTTTGGGCAAATAAAGTACGGGCTTTTAGTTAGTGTGATGCTAGGAAGATACTGGAAAAATTTGGAAATTTTGAAAATTAGGGTTTCCAGACCCTGTTTTTAGGTCAAAACCCTAAAAAATAGGAACTTGTTAGAATTGGCCGAAATTAATTTTGATTGGCTTATTTCACATCACGATCACAATGGTGAAGTCGGTTTCAGTTAAAAGTCAGTTTAAGCCTGGTGGGTAGTTTTCACTTTTTCAGGAGAAAAGTTAGGACCTCCGAGGTCATCAATGGCAGTTGGCCAGTACCAGGGATCAAAACCTAAGCCTGAAACTCAAAGAAGAACGTTCTACGATGAAAGATGTTGAAAAATATGCTTTTTGATGGAGGGGATTTTCAGATTGGTAAAAAGTACAAAAATATTCTAAGTCTGGGAGCACTTTTCACTATGTAACGTAGTAGACACTTGCGCAATCAACGTGCAAATCAACTTTACAGTGTCCGTACATGTGAGAATGATGAAGTATAGTCATACACTCACCTCGGCAGTCGTAATACTTTGACATGGTCAACCTCAGTAGTTAATACAGTGTTCACATAGCACGAAATGATGAAAAATATGAAGTTCAGAGCAAATCTGCGCCCTTGTAGTCCAAGGGCGCCCTTCCATTTGAAGGTCAAGATGCAGTTACTTTGGATTGCGAATACATTCATTCTCTTCTATTTTCAGTCAGCTTTCTGACTAGCTATGGAGCAAGTTCATCTGTAATGCAAAACTTTGGCAGACGAAGGCGGAAGCAGAGGTTACAAAGAGTGTATACATCATGAAGACAGTCAAAGAATGCAGATCTGCACCCCTGTAGCCTAGGGGCACGCTTCTTTTTGAAGGCTGGGATCTGAATGCATGTGCTCACTATTGGTTTCGGTCTCTTTAGGATCAGTCTGGCTTTTCAACGAGCTATCAAGCAGAAGCATACATAGTGCAAAACTCCGGTTATCAGTGTCAGACGTTGAGACTGCAGGCATGATACGTGTCACAAGAAATTGCCAGTTGATGGTTTGAGCGCCGTTGTAGCTCAGGGGCGCCCTTGAATATGACTACCCAGATGAATGAGATTGCAGTGGAGGTCTTCATGAGATCTTTTCCAGCTTAGTTCAGCTTTGCAATGCAGCAGTTCGCGAGATGATCCGACATTCCAAGTGACCGTGACATAGGTTCTATTGAGCACATAAAACAGAGGGTGGTGAAACGTAGCTACACATAGCTGCATATCTGTAGGCTAGGGGCGCCCAGCCTTTAGGCCTGCCAGATGGGGTTATTTGCTTTCGCAGTCTTCACAAGACTTGTGTGCAATTACTCGAGCTATTCAACGAGTTCAAACGTCAGCCTCCGGGATTTGGCGAACGCTCATACGTGCAAGGTCAAGATGGTGATGCTGAAAAGTGAGAGTGACTGAAGACAACCAAAAACTGGCTAAGTATGGTGAGTACCAATCTCCTTGAAAGAGGCGCCCTTCTCTTTGAGGCCTTAGAAGCAGTTTTTTGGCTTCGTTGTCTCCAAAGACATCTCTTGTAAGTTGACTAAACTGTGCAGAGAGACAGACAGTGTGTGAATCGGAGCATTCCAGCTCCCGGTATCAGGGGTCGAAGTATGGTGTTCGGATGAAAGTCACACTTTTGTCAAAATGGTATTTGTGCCTTCACAGGCTAGGGGCGCCCATCGTTTTGGGGTTCCTGATTCAATTTTCAGATACCTTATATACAATCATTGGATGTAGAGTACTTCCAGTCACGCAATGAATCTATTATTCAGTCAGCAGGGTTCATCATTCACCGTCAATGGCAGTTTGAAGCATCAGAAGGCAATACGGAGAAATGACTGTTTGGAATCAATGCATCAATGTAATCAAAGGCGCCTAATTTTCCAAGGTGTTAGATGTTGATTTTAGCAGTTACAGCTCCCAGCAGACATTTCATCCTTGTTATACGGGCTTCGTGGTGGATATCTCAGATCAGTCGCAGGATCATTCGGTCACTCGGAAATGAGAGCTGAACATGGTCAGATGTAACTTTGCAGTCAGCTATAAAGTAGGAGATACTCAAAAATCTCATAACTCTTGCAAATGGATGCCTAGAAGGTCAAAATTGGGCTTTCTGGAATCAGTGAAGTTTATCGAGCACATCCAGATGCTATTTTTAGCGAAATGATTAAAATAATATTTTTGCATGCAGGGCATTAAAAAGTGACGAATTTCTTCAAAGAGCTAAATATGGCGCCTCTTTTTAATTTGCATGTTTTAAATTAAATGTTATTTTTAGTCTGAGACTCAGAGTTAGTGGCAGTTCATTTGGTGAGAGGCCAATCGAATTCTTTCACAGTTAGGGTTTCACCATGCATGCATAATGGGACGACTTTGTCAATTTAACACAAGTATGGCGCCTTTTCTCATTCACAGCTACAGAATTCGAACTTCTTCAAGAGATTGGCGAATTTTCATCAGATAAGAGAGTTCGAAGGCGACAAAAACATTCTTTTGCAGGTACAGATTCAAATTCAACATCAGATTCAAGGCAGAGTGGCGATTTTGAAAGAAGACGACAAAAATAATTAAAAATATGTCTTTTTCTCTTCTAGATTTATCCATTTTCTCATCTAGATTCTCACATGTTCGAAGAACAAACAGGCAAATTTAGGCGAAACAGAATAACTGGGTTGTTTCGGAACGATCTCCTCGGCAAAACCCATGTGCTAGAATTTTTCAGGAAAATTTGTTCCAGAACATCAGTTCTCGAAGCTTTAATTTTCTCAACCGAAATTCCTTTGCATGGCTGAGTAGAGGTTAAATTTTTACATTTTTGACGTTCTGGGTTACCTTAGAATCACTTTCTGGACAAAACCCATATCTCAAAATTTTTAGTAAAAATTCACTTCCGACGAGCTATTTTTAGCCTCATCAGGGTATTTTTAGCTTTCTAGAAAAGTTGTCAAAATATAGCCGTGTTCACAGTCAACAGGCGAGTTTTTCAGAATGCAGTTCACACAGCTCGATTTCAAGACCAAGTCAGTTTTGACTCATGACTTCATCGAAACAGTTGATTCGAATCTACATAAGGTGCTTCCAGAAGCAGTTTTGGAATCACTCAAGATCAGAGATTCGATAATCATGAACATTTAGCAGTCTGGGTTACTAGAGGCCGCTTCCATACCTATCTTAGTTCATTGCGTAGAGTTCGTAATGTCTTGCATTAAGCATTACAATTTTTGCTGCACAGGAGATACAGTCAGCAAGTGGGCGTGTCATATGCAGTCTCAAACCCCTCGACATCGAGCGAAGTTTGGGTAGTCCTCAACATCCAGATGGGTTGGTCATTTCCATGAATCAGAGCGAGCAAGCATTCAATGCTGAATTTGATAAGTGTCAGAGTAAGATGACAGAGAGGTTGCTAAAACAGAAAAAGACCAAGTTGCCAAACAACTTAGGTCGTGGCGAGTGTAAGGATGAGTTTAGTATTCTGATTACACTGCTTAATCGTGTCTCAGGTCATGCAGATGCAAACAAATTTCACCCATGGATGTATTATATCATTGGTCGAATCATCTCTGGGCAAGAGCATTATGACTAGGCATCCTTCATTAGCTATGCTATTCACGAGCAAATCATCGGTTTCCTAGTTGCACACCAGTTTCATATGTGTTCCTACCTTGTGTACTTGATCGCCTATCAGGGTCAGTTTAACGGGTTGAACACGGTGGGCATCCTCAGTGCACAGAAGGTCTATCGTTATTACGATTAGCTCGAGTGCACGAAGGCTGAAAGTCATTTCAAACGTGTGCAGGAGGCGTTCTTGATTTATACAGTGAGAAACTTGGACCGCGAGTTGCACATTCATATCTCAGCAGTTGCTAGAGCAGCAATGGAAGGTTGGGCAGACTGGTACATTCAGTTCCCTACATACACCTATATCCGTGTCTATGGATATACAGGAAGTCCAGCTATGTTACCACATTATCCTTCGGATAAGACAGTGTTCATGGAGTTCCTGAGGCAGCTGTATGAGGTTCACAAACGTTTGCACCACAAGCATAAACAAGCTGCCAACTTTCCTTTGCAGTTTGGGATATATTGGTGCAAGACAGCAGTTGATGCTAAAGTTGCAGGGCAGGAGTTGGAGAATTGCAAACTCAAGTACCTGGTTGACACACGCACATATGATCCTTGGGGTCATTACGCAGCACGCCTTGGTAGTCGTTCTTATCACAAACCTACATTAGAGGATTACTGGGTGAATTGCGAGGATGAATTCGAAGTGCGTACACACAACTATAGCAGGTTCTCTTTTCTGCAAATTTTTGTCTTCTTGGCAAAAGATGTGGAAGGATTGTTAGAGGATGAGGGAGATGCACTTCCTCAGTTTTATAGAGAATTGGTTGATGGACAACCACTGTCGTTAGTGAATTGGTATGCCAAAGAATTCTCATTGGTGAAGGAGAAATCGAGCAGGGTCATCCAGAATAGTATGCTTTATTTAGAAAGCAAAAGGATCAAAAAAGTATCCATGCCTAGAGCAGAGCCGCTACCAGGAGGAGTTGTACTACCCTCCTCATCAAAACCCAAGCAAAAGAAAAGGAGTAACCCTCCTAGAAAAAATCCAGTGCCTAGTAACTCAAAGGGAAAAGCACCTGTTGCTATTCCACATATAGAGCCTGTCGGAGAAATTTTTCAGAGTTCACCACAGCCTGAGGTTCAGCCACATTTGCCATCACCAACACCAGAGCAGCCTCCAGTTCCAATTCACATTGATTTGGACGTGGATTCACCTCCTCACAATAACCCCTCTACACATTCACTTTCATCAGATCCTCCTATGACTAGTATAGATCATTCCAGTGGGATTAGTCGGGATTCGTTTTGGCTTGAGAGTTAGCTGGGAAGAAAAAGGAGACAACCATCTTATGTACGTGATCATTCAGATTTCGATCATGACCATCAAAATGCGCCTGACAAGAGGATCAAGAAACAAGTCCACATTGAGAGGAGTGTAGGTAAGGAGATCATTGTTGAGACCGCTGCACCTCCAGAGGATAAGAGTCTAGACGAGATGGAAGCTCAAGACTTCGAAGTGATCACAGTCAACTTCGGTAGAAGTACTCGTCAGACGGACATTGACCTACTACAGGTTGCTATAGATAGTGCAAGGGATAGAATGGTGAAGGATGGAGAAGATAAATCAGCCCTCAAGGCTGAAATACAACAGCTTCGCCAGTATATTTCTAGCTTGGTACATAGGACAGGGGATGTTGTTATCGCGCTTCCACATATGTTAGAACCACCAGCAGAACAGGGTCAACTTGATCACTTGGTTGCATATGGCAAGTGGTTAGATGAGTGGGAGGACTTTGTTGCTAGAGGCCGCTTTGTACTTTCAGAGCTATTCCAGTTGCGGTACAATGCACGTGAACATCGTCTTGAACTTCAGGATGAGGAGCGTGACTTGGCTATTAGTAGGCCCAGGGATGAGATCCTGATTGCTAACCTCGGGTTGTCATTTGACTCAGTCACAGATGCAGAAGATAAGGAAGATGTCTACGTTTGGAGAACATAGTTAATCTTCAAGGCTAAGATAGAAGAAACAATAGCATCTGAATTGGCTGAGAGCAGAGAGCATGTTACCAGTGCACTCCGCTATGTGAGAAACTTTGTGTCTCAATTACCATGCTTGTATCAGCGTGTGGGTGGTGACTATGTTGAGCTTGCTGACATTCAGTCAGAGCTCCAAGCACTTATTCACAGTATTTTCAGTGGTGAGACCATTGGCTGTAAGATGAATCAGCTTACAGTCATGTCAGCATTGTTTGATGAGGCAATCGGGAGTAAAGGCGAGTTTCAGTGTTAGATAACTAGTGGAGAAGACATGCTGCATAGACATGGGATTCTTCGCCAAAGCTTCAGTTCCCCAGAAGGTGATGCAATCAATAACCTCGTTGATGGGTTGATTGCTCGAGATTAGGGCCAGTAAACTTTAGTTCAGGGCGTCCCACCTTTTCCAAGATAGACATTAGACACAGGAGTTAAGCTCGATGCCTCTTTCCGAGTTAACTCGTTGTTACACATTGCGTGCCATGTCTTTCTTGGAAACATCTACATACACTTGGAGTTTCTTTTAGGTTTTTTGCGTTAATTGATGATAGTATTCCAGTTAACTTGCTTTCAATAAGGACGTGCATGCTTGCACATTGTCCATTTAGATTAGATGTTTCAGTTAACTGATGGTAGCTTGCCAATTAACTGTATAGTTTGCTTTATTAGGGTTTAGCAATAAGATTTTGCATGTACTGCACGACTGTAGTTGACTCGAGGTGATTTTAGGGCTGCCTACACCTTGATGTCTATAAATAAGAGCATTCGGCTCATTTGTAATTAAATTTTGCTTGATAGCATACATGCTACGCCTACCTTGCCTGTAGTATTGCTATTATTGTATCTGTTCAAGGAACTTTTGCACGAGAGATTAATATATGCTGTGCCCATCTTGCCTGTAATATTGTCCTTTTGTATTTGTTCATGAGCATTTGTTTTGATAATGAATTGTTATGCCACTCGGGTTCCATGCAATTATTATGGTGAATGCTTGCTTTAGTTAGATATAGTGGCTAGTTTGATCGTAGATTGTACGCGTGTCTCGCCTATGCAATTTGCTGTCCTAGTTGGCTATCTTTTGTGTTTTGTTATCAATAAGCCTATTCGAATTGAGCAAATAGTTGTGCCCACCTTGCCTTCATGTTGAGAATTTGTACTTAAAGCTTATCGTATGATGTGTGTGATAATAAGCTTATTTAGCCGAACAAATAGTTGTGCCCACCTTGCCTTCATGTTGCGAATCTGTACCCAGCTTATCGTATAAAACCATTCCTACTCCATTTCCTCATGCTCTATTTTCTTGAGGAAACTTGATAGATTTAAAGAAGTTAGCTTAGTTGTAGTTAAATGATTTGCGAAACCAGAAAATCCTTAGCTGCAATGTTCTAGGTTTTCTTAACCTTGTGCCTCTACCAGCTGAGAACAAAAAGATAGGATTTAATTTACTTTTCTTTTCCATGCATTCCAGCACAATGAGGGAGCTTCCCCTCCTAATTTGAAGAGCACTCATTACGCAGTGTGCATAGCTGTTCGTACAAACTTACACTCCAGAGGTGTTAGTTCTTACGCCAACATGGCTGAGATGTCCCTAAGTGTTGGAATGTAGTTTCAGTATTATCTAATCAAGCCCAGTACATTTGGATTATGATTGGCTGTTTGGTGATGGTTTCAACGAAGTATGTGGACTGATTTCTTAGTGGCAGCAACTGGAGGTTTGTTAACTTATGTCAGACCTGGAACTTCTATGTTTCAGAGGTATTTATATTGTAAACAATCGCTGTTCATTGCTGATAAAACTTTCATGACATTATATTGCTATATAGTAGTGGTTATAGATGAACATTAACTTTAAGGTTATATCAAACTTTACTTGTAGGAACCTTACTCCTCTTTCCAGAGTTTTCCAGATTTCACCGTGTTTGCAAAAAACTTTAGTGGTATTTTTCATGTCAAGGTCTTTCATTTGTCAATTGTGAAATTTTCAAAAAAAAAAAAATTAGGGGTGATCATCACATAACGACATGTGCCTAATACTGGCTGATGCCTCCTCTCAAGTCCTTTTCCTTATGAAATATAAAATAAAGTATATCCTAGTTGGGCCGACTCCCATCCTTTGCAGCCAAGACAATGTCATTTATTATCATGCTAGCCAACTTCATGATTGAAAGAGGAAGACACATATATATATGAGATCACCCAAGAAAGGAATGATATTCCTTTTAAGGAGTGAGAAAAACTTTCATGACATTATATTGCTATATAGTAGTGGTTATAGATGAACATTAAGGTTATATCAAACTTTACTTGTAGGAACCTTACTCCTCTTTCCAGAGTTTGTCAGAATTCATTGTGTTTGCAAAAAACTCTAGTGGTATTGTTCATGTCAAGCTCTTTCATTTGGCAATTGTGAAAGTTTCAAGTAAGAAAATTAGGGGTGATCATCACAAAGGTAATTAGAGCTCAAATTAATCTTGTTAGCCAGTGGGTGATGAGCTTCTATGAGCATCATTGATGGAGAAAGAAGATATCTTGAAAGGCTAAGGAAACGAAAGGAGGATTTGTGGGAGAATTGGCCTTTAGAGAGGGAAGAACAACACTTCGAAACCCACTCAACAAAATCAGAAAACTCAGAAAATATGGGTGATAGGGGTGAAAGGGAGGATAGGGAACGTGTACAACCAGATCAGATGATTCTTTTGGATGCTGTGGTTAGTGGAGAAGAAATGGCAGACCAACGTGCCTAGGAAACAAATCAGTGGCTTGCATAGTTGGTTGAGGGGTTGGCTCGCTTGGGAGGCAACAACGGAGGCAATAATGGACAAGGAGATGCTTTGGGTCAGCGTGGAGCAGCAAATCAACACCATAGAGCAGCCATGGCTAGACCTCTTATGATGGGTTTTCCATAGAGTTGAACCACAACTAGATCATGAGCTCACATTGATTGAAATGCAAGATCGACTCAAATAGGATTGGATTGATGTAGGTCTAGGATTTCAGCATGACATATCTCATCGAGATTGTATGGATGTCAGGATGAGACACATGCCCAATAGGGGACATAGTGAGCATCATAATGATTTGTGGAGGAAAGCTGGGAAACCTAGCCTTCCTTATTTTGATGGGTTCGGTAAGACTTCAGCGAGAGCATGGGTTCAAAAGGTGGACACATACTTCAATCTAAACCCCATGCTTGAAGGTGAATCTATAAAATATGCTGGTATACACCTTGATAGAGTTGCACATGACTGGTGGCATCATGGGATGATCACAATGGGGTATGCTCATATTACATCTTATGGAGAGTTTACTGAGAGACTTGTAGAGAGGTTTGATAAGAAGGATCCAGAACTTCAGTTTAAGGAGTTGGCAAAGTTGAAACCTTACTTATTCAATGAAGAGCAGGTGGACGAAGAGGGGTTCAAATATGATGTTGTTGATGACGAGAAACCCTTACCTCATGAGGGATGTTTGACAAAACCCTAGGATAACTCCTTAGAAGTGCACGCATCTATCCATGTTGAGGATGCGTGCAATGGGATTGACAAAACAACAACCTTGAATACACCTATAGAGCTATCCAATGAAGTTGAGATCATCTATATACCTTTAGATGATGGGCATGTCGAAAGAAAAAGGGATGATTCTTTATCTCATGTCGGTGATGGTGACACAGGTGGCTTTGGATTTGTCTACCAAACCAAGCCTATGGAGAGAGATGCTTATGATGAATTCAGTCCTAGTGAGTTGGAGAGACTTATTTAGAAAGGCAACTAATCATGAGGAGCACAATGAACACTTATTCTCTAAGCAAAGCGATCAACCCTTCTACACATGGGATTCGGGTGTGTTGGTACCTAAGTATGATAAGTATCCACATTGGGATGAATTTCGTAATGATGTCCTTACTTCATATCAGGAGTCACGCATAAAGGATGGCATTGATGGTGATGTTTTTGATCTTGAAAAGAAATCTGATTTCACATTGCATGTAGCTGATCTTGAGCAGAGACCTTGTGGCCTGGTTGATTTGGATTCACAGGTCACTATTGGGGATGGTAAGAGAGAGACACCGGTGATATGGGACAGCCTTGGAGACCTTGATGGCAGGTATGAGTCCAATTCTAATTTTAACATGCAACATAACAACAGTTTGTCACCTTTGTTTGATCGTGAATGGAAAAAATAATTCTTGGTATCTGCTGAAAATGAGGTGCAAATTTTATCAAGTTTGGACAGAAAACCTATGCACTTGGAAAACATAATTCAAAGTGCATCAAGAGGACAAAATGAGCTTAATATCTCACTTTCTGATTTGCAAACAATGAAGAGCTCTATGGAATAATTTAAAACAATTTTCTTACACATGATTCATGATAGAGACATATCCACCAATTTGGTTGATGAGATTTTATCCATGACTAAGCAGTTAAGGGGAGAGGTTAGTGAGCTCACCATTGAGCTGAATTCCACAAAGATTTCTTTGGAAAGTGTCCAATAGACACTTCTTGAAGCAAATGAACGGCTCTATGAGGCCAAACAGTTCGAAGAGAAGGAGAACAGAGAAAGGGCCAAGGAGATAGAACAGGTAATAGAGGAGTTTGATTACATTCAAGAGGAATTTGAACTTGTACATTGTCCCATAAAATCATAAAATAAGAGTTTGGATCAACAAGAGGAATGTTCTGATTTTGTAGTTGAGAATAATCTTTAGTTTGTTGATAATCCTTTGTTTGAATTGGATGCTGATTTGATTCATGAAAATCCACTCTTCGAGTTGGATGACAAAGACCTAACCAATTTCAAAGATGAGAGTAGAATTGATTGTAAGATTTGGGACCCTGGTGCAGTTTCCAGCGATGAGATGTTGTTTGAAGATTGGAAGTAGTGGGTCAACTTCTAGTGTTAGTACTACCGCCCACTTTCTGATCAAGTTGTACATGACTTCAGATTCTGATCCACAAATGAGTTGGATGGTTTCTTCAGTTCTGCAGTTGAGTAGTACATGGTTGAGGCTTGATGGTAGAGGTTGTTTGATCATAGAAGATGATTCTATTGCTACTTCCATACTCATCTCTCTTATGTTTTCAGTAGGATTTCAGTTTGGTTACCGCTGCCCTTACATTTTTCATTGGTTATGGAAATATCTTTTCATGAGCAGATTGTTGTTGAGCATTGGCAAGCATTGGGGCAGCTACTTGTGAGAGTTTTTCTGGACATAGTTCATTCATTCATTGCTTCCACTCCGGTGAGTGACAGTCACTATAGTTACTTCATGAAGATGATATGCATAATTTCAGAAGATGTCTTTATGATTGCAGTGGATTGGGTGTGTTGGTGTGTTCGGAACCTATCGTTTGACACTTTGAAGTTAAGTTTTGATGTTTCAATTTCGGTTGGCAACAATAGAGGCATTTCTTGGGTGGCAAATTTTAGAGTTGTGGCAGTGATTGACTTGCTTCATGTTTGGGGCATCATGAGGTGTGATGTTGGGGTTTATGTTTTATGGTTGAGCAGGGTGTTTTTTCTGTTGCCTACGATCGTGATTGGTAGTGAGTTTGTTGATGTGGCCTTCATTAAGATGACTTGGCAGGATATGTCTCTTGGTATAGATTTCAGTCCTTTTAGGTATTTCAGTATGGGTTTCGATGATAATTACTTTTTGGGGTTCTAAGAGAGGAGAATGTAGTCTAGGCACGATGGTCAGATAGTTATGATTAGAGTGGTGTAGTGTTAGCATGGTGGTTCTTTCTTGAGATTGACTTGGGACCCTTAGATCATACTGGGTTTCAATGTGGGTGGTCAATCTGATGATTTTGGGGTTGTGATGGCATAGCTTGAGGACAAGCAATCTTTGGGAAGGGAGGACTATAATTTCCCTTTTTTTTGGGTTCCCTTGCTTTGCAGTTGGCGCTAACTTTCTCGGTTTGTGTCAGCATGTTCTAAGGAGTAAATTGATGTTACTAAATAGCTTTTGTGGGTTTTTTGGGTCTTTTCTAGTAGAGTTTCTATTTTTAGCAGTGTCTATTTTTAGTAATTTACTATTTTTAGTAAGTTCTAGTTGGGCTCCGGATTGGTTGGGTTGGATTCACTATTTTGAGCAAATTGCTATTTTAAGTAAGTTCTATTTTTAGCACTTGGCCTTGACCTCTATTCCCCTATCTGCTCAGTGTAGTGGCTTTCCAATTATGGCCTTGGTGAGTTCTAATAGTGGACAGATTAATATTGATTATTGTCACTTAAGTTCACTTTTATAAAGTTATTTTATAACTTAAGTTTTAACTTAAGTGAGGGTGATGTGTTCATGAAATGTTCCCCTATTCCAACGCCTAGAAAAATGGTCATTCTAGTTGTTTTTAAAAAGCAAGTCTAGGCCGCAAAAGTGGATGCCATAGTTGAGGAGGAATAAATTAAATAAAAAATTATATTGTGAGCTCAAACAAGGGGGCCGACCCTCTTGGGATAATTTCATGTCATTTCATAAAGTGGAATGAGAGGGGAAAAAACATTCAAATTCAAATGCAAGTTGCCCTAACTTTTCCCTCACTTTATAAATATGAGTTTGAGCTCTCATTTGCATATGGATGATTTGACAACTTAAGGAGATGCTGCTGGAATGAGCTTAGGGAGTTCTTTTGTTGGTTGAGGACGAAAACTCTCTTTTTTGGTTGTTGGTTTTGGTGGTGAAATATCCACCCTAGCTGGTTGGTGTCTGTGGTTTGATATTGATAGTGATTCTTGGTCTGGTTTGGTGATTAGGGTTTGAAGAAGATGAAGATTTTTAGGGTATTTTGAAGAGTTAATTTAGTGTGTTGATATTAGGTATTTTGGTGAATATTTGTAGTGTTAAAAGTTGATAAGTTTGAGTTCTTCCAAGACTGGCTGTACTATTCCAACCTTAGACTATACCTTTCTTTTTTCTCATGATGGCCAAACGATAGACCAATTGGTTATGGATATTCACCATAGTTTTTCCTAGCCTAGGCGACCCCCTTGCAGGTGTTGTTTGGTATTTAAATATAGCTTATGAATTTTCCAAAGCAAATCGCCCTATTCTAGGCTGTACCATTGCAAGAGGTAATTTGGAGATGCTAATAAGAGAATTTAGGGCATATTTGTGGCTGCACATTCATTCCAAGGAGGTGCTTGAGAGCTGATAAACCATCTCAGAGGGTTTGGGGGTGGTTTCAGAGTATTTGTAGGAGTTTGGTAATACTTAGTCAGCTGCCTCTGTATTGCTAGTGCCCAGTTTTCAGTTCTGAGCATATCTGAAGCAAATCTGTAGCTTTTTCACCCTTTCCTGACCATGGTTGAGATGTTTCTAAGTGGCGGAATGTAGTTTCAGTATTATCTAATAAAGTCCAATACATTTTGGATCATGATTGGCTGTTTGGTGATGGTTTCAAGGAAGTATGTGGACTGATTTCTTAGTAGTAGTAACTGCAGGCCTGTTAACTGTATTTCAGACCTATAGCTTCTATGTTTCTATATTGTAAACAATCGCTGTTCATTGCTGATAAAGCTTTTATGACATTATATTGCTATATAGTAGTGGTTATGGATGTACATTAAGATTACATCAGACTTTACTTGTAAGAACCTTACTCCTCTTTCCAGAGTTTTTCAGAATTCATTGTGTTTGCTATGAACTTAAGTGGTATTTTTCATGTCAAGCTCTTTCATTTATCAATTGTGAAATTTTCAACAATAAATAAATAGGGGTGATCATCACATAATGACATGTGCGTAATACTGGCCGACGCCTCCTCTCAAGTCCTTTGCCTTATGAAATATAAAATAAAATATATCCTATTTGGGCCGACTTCCATCCTTTGTGGCCAAGATAAAGTCATTTATTATCATGCTGGGCAACTTCATGATTAAAAGAGGAAGACACATATATATATGAGATCGCCCAAGAAATGAATGATATTCCTTTTAAGGAGTGAGAAAATATAGTTAAACTAAAAGCAATGAATAATATATCATTATGGTGTAGCAATTTAGGAAAACTAAGAGGCGGCAATTCCAAAATAAGCAGCAGTTAATGATTATGATGGAGGTGATCAATAAAAAATAAGAGCAGCGAATATATCATTAAGGAGAGTAGTGTTTGATGTAAAGGTGGCTATTTATTCATTAAAGAAACAGCAATTACTTCATAAGCAGCGATTAAATTTGTGAGAAGGCTGTGATCTAGTAGAGTTTAAAAGGATTGGATTTAGTTTACAAAAGGAAGAAGTAAATAAGTGTTTTAAGTATAGAGGAGTTTCCTTAACAAAAGGACATGTCCATTCAAAATGTTGTCTCTATTCTAAGGGATGTCTCTATTCATAGAGACATAAGGATATACAATGGAATTGTGTGGAGAGTTGTGGAATGATGTAAGGGTGAGGATTAAAGATAAATATCATATCTTCACCTATAGATCCGCATATGGAAATATAAGAAAAAGCTCTTTGTAAGAGGTATAAATGCAGAATTGAGAGAAGAGTTTATAGCAAGTTTGTGAGAAGAGTTCATGTAGATATAAAGAAGTTTATGCAGAAATTGAAGAGGGGTTTATGGAAGATCTATAGAGAAGAGTATAAGTAGATTTAAAGAGAAGAACTTGCTGATTTGAATGTGGTTGTTCATCATCCATTGAAGAGGAAATTCACAAGAAGATAGTGATCCTATTGCATAGAAGGTTGGTGCCTTAACAAGAGATTGGTGTCTCTTATTGGGTTGGTGCTCACGAGTTGTATAAGAGGGGATTGGTGTCTCCTGTAGGTTGGTGCCTACAAAGATTGTGTTGGTGTTTCAATTCGCACCTCTGGTATGTGAATTAGAAATGGACATGTTAATGTTTTAAAGATCAGATAATACAACTGACAGCAATCAGAAAATGCAACACATAAGACAATAAACACAGCAAGATACCCTGGGAAAACCCTCCTCTTGAGGGAGAAAAATCCAGCAAATATGTCTCTTATATAATGAAGGAGTAAGAGCAGAAATCTGCTTACAACTCAAGCCCAGCTCATGGCCGAATTTGATACAATGAACAATAGCACCTCTCCTAGATGCAAAGGTACAATCATCGAATATGATTCTCCTTGAAATCGGCCTGCTGCTGCAAGATGATGCTCTGCTGCTCAAGTGCGAACTTCTGCTTGGAATGCGAATTATGCTGAATGAACTTGCTGATCAAATGAACAAACAACACCTTGTATTTATACAAAATAAGGCGACTCTTCAAAGAGGTCGGCCACACTTAAGAAATAATAATTTGCAAATAACAAGGAGGGTCGGCCCAAAGCTAATGATATATGATCATTAATTATATACATATGGTCGGCCTTCTCATAAATCGGAATCGCATGTATATATAAAATTGAATAGCCATAAGGCTACATTCAATTTTTGTTCTCTTCTTGTAAATCGTGCGCCTGGAAGTAGACTCCTACGGCTGCATTATCATCAACACTCCCTCTCAGCTAGGGAGGAATACTTCCAGCTGTACAAGACATATCACCTCATCGAGATATTAACCATCATGGCTACACCCATGAATGGTATATACAAGTGTTCATCACTTACATGAACAAACGAATAATGTACTAGCCGAATAAGAAGTCGGCCTTCATTATAGATTTCTCCCTGTGTCTTCTATTAGAACAAAACACGAAACTCACTACTCCATTGGAAAAAAAAACGACCGACTATAGCATTGATCTAAAGGTATATGAGATCGGTCGAGTGGTCTCAGTCGGAGATGGGATTGCACATGTCTATGGATCAAACGAGATTCAAGCTGGGGAAATGGTCGAATTTGCTAGCGGTGTGAAAGGAATAGCATTGAATCCTGAAATGTCTTTCGCTCTACTCGTATATTACTTTTTTCAGGGAACAAACGCCAGAGGGAGGATAGCCTCGACGCCGCCCCCATGGCATCGGAAGAGCCGCCGAAAGAGGGATGCCCATAGCCGGAAAAGCCCCCCGAGTTATTGTCACCTCATCATGACGTTCACCATGGCTCTCCCAGAGGGTGAAACACAAGTACAAGAAAAACATCACGGACTCTCTCACATGATGCTGTCAAGGAGTCACACACATGACATCCACCATGGCTCTCCCAAAGGGTGGAAACAAGGGATTTCACCTCAAACTTCTCCTGAGAGAATTCATAGCCAAGGGATTTCACCTTGAACTTCTCTCACAGAGAAGAACTCATTAAAGAGGATCACTGATACTGAGACTCCTTCTCAGTCAAGGCTGCATTCTCCACCATACCAAGCTTTTCTCGAAAGTACACAAACTTTATCCTGGAGAGGGGCTTGGTGAGAATGTCTGTCGTCTGCTCATCAGTGCTGATATACCTCAATTGTATAGCTTTCTTCAATACCATATCTCTGATATAATGGTATTTGATCTTAACATGCTTTGTTCCGTCATGAAACACTGGATTGACAGAAAGCTTCACATAGCTTTGGTTATCACAATGAATGATAGTGGGCTCCATTGATTGTCCAAACAATCCTGCAAGGAGCTTATGAAGCCACACTGCTTCACGAGCTGCTACACAAGCTGCAATTTACTCTGCCTCTGCTGTACTCAATGCTACTGAGGACTGCTTCCTGCTGCACCAGGATATCATAGCAGATCCCAAACTGAAGCAACAACCAGAGGTACTCTTCCGATCAGTGACACATCCTGCCCAATCAGAATCAGTAAAACCATGCAGCTCCAAATCCACACTTGTAGAGTATTTTAATCCATATCCAATTGTGCCACGCAAGTATCTCAGGATATGTTTAGTTGCAACAAGATGTATCTGCCTTGGTTCACACATAAACTGACTAAGTGCACTCACTGCATAACAGATATCAGGTCTAGTGTTAACTAGATACATCAATGAAACAATCAGCTGCCTATACATAGTAGAATCCACCAGTTCTGAACTAGTTGTAGCCTCCTTCAATTTATAAAGTTTGTCTCCATAGGTGTAGACATAGGTTTGCAATCAATCATACCAAACCTCTTCAGAATGTCAATAGTATACTTGCCTTGACTTAGAATCATCTCATCTGGCTTTTGCCAAACTTCTAAGCCAAGAAAGTAATGCATGAGACCAAGATTCTTCATTTCAAATTCAGAAGCTAACTCCTTCTTGCATTTGAGAATGAGGTGTTCTTCTCCACTAATAATCAAATCATCAACATACAGAACCAAAATCAAGGCTTCACCATTTATTACCTTAAAGTAGAGATTAGAATCTACATCATTCTTTGAGAAACCCAAACTCAATAGGTAATGATCAATCCTTTCGTACCAAGCACAAGGAGCCTGCTTAAGACCATACAAGGCCTTCTTTAGCCTACAAACATGAGACTCCTTCCCATGTACCTCAAATCCATAAGGTTGCTCAATGTAAACCTCTTCTTCTATGACACCATTCAAAAAGGCTGTCTTTACATCCATTTGGTGAATCTTCCATCCTCTAGATGCAGCAATAGCAATAATGGTTCTGATAGAAGTATAACGTGCCATAGGAGCAAAGGTTTATTCATAGTCAACTCCCTCTGTTTGTGAGAACCCTCTAGCGATGAATCTTGCCTTGTACTTCTCAATGCTCCCATCAGCCGCATGCTTGATCTTGAAGAGCCATTTAGAAGACACCACAGATTTGCCTTCTGGTCTAGGAACTATATCCCAAACATCGTTCTTAAGTATGGACTGATACTCTTCAGTCATAGCATCTTTCCATACTTGTTGACTAGAAGCTTCTTCAACACTTGAAGGCTCTGACTCAATGATCTGACTCATCAGAGCTACATAACTGGAGAATTTATTAGGTTTCTTGCTTTCTCTAAAAGTTCCTCTTGGGGCTGCAAAACTTTATGCCTCCTGCATTGCCCTTCAGTCCCAAAGAGGTCTTTTCCTTCCAATCACAATATTTGTAGGCCCATCAGTAGGCTCCAAGGGTTCAGCTAGATCATCGTCTTGTTTAGGTTCATGAACCTCCCTTTGATTTTCAGGAACATGGTCAACTTCCATATCTTGAGGAAGCTCTTCTTCATGGATCTGCATATGAGTGCCCTTGGATCTTCTGAATGCAACATCTTCCTCAAATGTGACATCTCAACTGATCTCAATAGACTTCTGACCCAGAATGTAGATTCTGTAGGCTTTTGATGTCTCACTGTAGCCCACCAGAATTCCCTTCTTCCCAAAAGGTTCTAACTTTGTTTTCTTTTCCTTCGGAATATGAACATACACTGGACACCCAAAGATCCTCAAATGATTGACTTCAGGCTTCACCCCTGAGGATGCTTCTTCTGGAGTTATATTCTCCAAGATTCTGTGGGGATTTCTGTTTTGAACATAGACAATTGTCCTAGATGCGTCAGCCCAAAGTGAGGTTTGCAGATCTTGATCATGTATCATTACTTTGACTGCTTCCACAATAGACCTGTTCTTTCTTTCAACAACACCGTTCTGTTGAGGATTATAAGGAACATTGAACTCCCTCTTAATCCCTGCTTCAATACAGAAATCACGGAAGATATCGGAAGTGTACTCTCCTCCGTTATCAGATGTCAAAACCTTGATCTTTTTCCTGGACAAATTTTCCGCCTGTGCTTTGAATTCTTTGAATCTTTCTAATACCTCCTCAGATTCTTTAGATCTCAAAAAATAAATCCAAGTCTTTCTAGAGTAGTCATCAATTAAAATAATGTAATACAAGAAACCACTAGAAAATGCAAGAGACATTGGACCACATAAATCAGAATGAATGAGATCAAGAATACATTTAGATCTACTTTCTCTACTATGAAATGTACCTTTTGTATTTTTACCTAAGGCGTAGCCTTTGCATGTACCTTCATGTTCTTGGTTGAATTTCGGAAGGCCGGTGACCATCTTCTCCATGATAGGTAAGGCTCGAAAGTGAAGGTGAGCCAATCTTCGATGCCAAAGATCACACACACTAGAAGAATCATGCACTAGAGCCTGAAGGGGGCGAGTGCATAGCCTGTAGAGACACTCATGTCTAACTCCAATTACCCGAGCAGTCTTGATGTTGGAGTTCTTAGTCCATATAAGAACTTTGCCTTCTGAAAAGACAACTTGATAACCCTTGTCTTCCAAGGCTGAGATGGAAACAAGGTTTCTCTTGATGCCTGGAACAAATAGCACATCATTTAACTCCAAAGAAATGCCGGAATCCAAGTGAAGAGAGGAGTTCCCAACTCCTTTCACAGAGTAACTAGCATCATTTCCAATAATGACTTGTTCACTGGAATCTGTCTTAATCAGATTGGATAGATGCTCCCTAAATCTAGTGATGTGGCGAGAGGCACCACTATTTATCAGCCAAGTGTTGGTGTCGGTGGTTACATTGCTTGACAAGGCTGAATAGAATAGATATTCACTTGAGTCCTTTTGCGGAGAGATTTCTTCAACATTTGCAGTGACAACCTGATGCTTAGGCTTGGAAGGACATTCCTTTGCAAAGTGACCATACTTGTCACATTGGAAACATTGAACTTTGGATATGTCTCTCTTCTTCTTGAATGCGGGAGCACCATCATTTCCATTATCTTGATTCCTCTTGAAGAATCCTTTCTTCCCATCTCTTCCTTTCTTCTTCGATGAGTGAGAGGCGAGAATATGAATATCTTCATTAGTTGAAATTTGACCTATGCCTCTAGCCGCCAACCTTGACTCCTCTTGAATGCAATCGGCCCTCAATCGATCAAACTTGGGAAGTTTAGATCTTGCACTGATTCCCTGAATATAGGACTCCCATGATAACGGAAGACCATTGAGGGCAAGCATGGTCAAGTCTTTGTCATCAATTATGTGACCAATTGTAGAGAGCTGGTCTCTCAATTATGAAATCCTCATTAAATAAGCAATCATTGCTTCTCCTTTCGCCATCTTTACATGGTGTAGTTGTTGCTTCAGTGCAAGTGCCCGACTGGTGTTATTGATTTCGTATATCCCTTCCAATGTTTTGAACATGTCCCTTGCCGTCTTCAACTTGGAGTCAATCGGAACAATATGATCTTTAACGAAATCAACCAACATCTTCTTTGCATTGATGTCTTTCTTCCTGCACTGCAACTTCTCTTCTTCCTCCTTTGGTTCGGGAACTTTGGTTTCCACAAACTTATCCAAATCATTCTATTCCAAAGTGAGCATGATTCTGAACCTCCATGATGTGTAGTTGGAAGCTCCCTCGAGTCTATCCTCAATTTTCAGACCATTTACCATCTTGACTAAATAGAGATAGACAGAAAGAGAGATTAGGGAGAATGCTGCAAAACAGATCTGATCACGATCTTCTTCAAACCCGCTTTGATACCATGTTAGTGTTTTAAAGATCAAATAATACAACTGACAACACTCAGAAAATGCAACACGTAAGACAATAAACACAACAAGATACCCTGGGAAAACCCTCCTCTTGAGGGAGAAAAGTCCAACAAATATGTCTCTTATATAATGAAGGAATAAGAGCAGAAATTTGCTTACAACTCAGGCCCAACTCATGGCCGAATTTGATACAATGAATAATAGAACCTCTCCTAGATGCAAAGATACAATCGAATATGCTTATCCTTGAAATCGGCCTGCTCCTGCAAGATGATGCTCTGCTGCTCAAGTGCGAACTTCTGCTTGAAATGCGAATTATGTTGAATGAACTTGATGATCAAATGAACAAACATCACCTTGTATTTATACAAAATAAGGTGACTCTTCAAAGACGTCGGCCACACTTAAGAAATAATAATTTGCAAATAACAAGGAGGATCGGCCCAAAGCTAATGATATATGATCATTAATTATATACATAAGGTCGGCCTTCTCATAACTCGAAATCTCATGTATATATAAAATTGAATAGCCATAAGGCTACATTCAATTTTTGTTCTCTTCTTGTAAATCGTGCGCCTGGAAGTAGACTCCTGAGGCTGCATTATCATCAACAGGACAACTATGCATAGATTAACTGCTCTTCAAATTAGGAGGGGAAGCTCCCCCTTTGTTGATGTTGCTTAAAGAAAGTAAACTAAACTAATTTCCAAACTTTTTTCTGTCCAGCTAAGAGCACAATGTTTTCAAACTCTAGTGTTGTAGCTGAAATTTTTTCTTTTGAATCTCAACTACAACTAAACCTACTCTAATCACGTTTCTAACTATTCAAGTAAACTCAAAGCTTGAGAGTTAGAAATGAACGAGGAATGATTCTTTGACACAAATACTTAAACAAACTTTCTTCCAACGCACATCTATTGTACTTTCAAAGCAAGCTGAAATAAAGATTATATAAGCAGAACACAGAGAACGGAAACTTAAGAGAGTAGATCAAAGCAACAAAGCAGGCATAAGATTTCCTTTTCTCAAATTTCAATTAATAAAGATTACACTTCTTGGACAGGAGGATTGTAGCAATAATAGGCTTACAGTTTAGTGATCAACCAGAATACACTTGACACAAAACACATAAACTGAACAACAACTTGGAGCATTATAGACTTGCAAACTTCCTCTTACACAATTGAACTGACACTGAACATGAAATGTGCTAGCCAATTTTTTCAAAATTTTAACACATTAATTTCACCCGTTAACATTAGTGAAACCATAAACCGACTGAATGGAACCCTTTCTCTTTCTGATCAACCTAGATCCCAGTATGGGCAAGGTTAGAGCATATTCGAAAGAGGATCGTTAGCATAAAATCAGAACTGCAAGAAAGTACAATGAGAGGAAATAACAATCAACTCAAACACTTATTCAGCAGGAGGATTGGAATTGAAATTACAATGCTGAAAGTAAATATGCAACTTGACCACTTATTCAAAGGAAGTGTATTGACGGCTCAGCCGATCAGCAATATGAGAAATGCAACTGAACCACTTTTCAACGGGAGTGAATTACAAAGTACTGAAAGTAAATGTTAGGACGGCTAGCCGACCCCTTCCGCTTTTCAGCGGGCAGTACAGGAAAGTAAATACTGAAAAGTAAATAGACGATGAGGCCAGTCTCTTCCACTAAAGTGGGGATACAAAATGTAAAGTGCAGAAAGTAAAGAGCTGATTAGTACTACTGATTTAGCATTACAATATGATGAACAATCTGCAAATACAATGAGATATATATAACCTATGAACTCCAGAATGTTAGGAAATGAACTCCAAACAAGTACAAGCTATCCAGCATATGAAATATAGTTAAAAGGATTGAAATATCAGGTTTGATATAAAAATTGCAGCAATCAAAAATTCATACCAGCAAGCCCTAGAATCACCAAAACGCTCATAACTTCGTCAAAACACCTCCGAATGACGTCAAACCAAGTGCAAATGAAGCATAAGAGAAGGGCGACCAAGAAAGAATTGAGAGATTGCAACAAATTGGAGTTATTTATTTTTCTAAAACTTTCCGGCACTTCTCAGGCAAAAGTATGACTTGGGAGAAGTCGACCAACAAAATAAAAACCAAGAGGCCACCAAGAATTCTGAAACTTTGCAAGAAGGGGCGCCCAAGGTAGACTAAAGCATAGGGTCAATACCCAGAATCAACAAAAAATTGAGTGCGGAGCAACGAGTAAAAATGTGTTTCAGCCAAGCACCGAACCAGCAACTCCAAAATATGAAATATCACTCAAAAACCAACCTGAAGCTCAATCTGCAACCTCTAGATTGAAGAAGCAGTCTCAACAGTTAGGTACTATCTCTCAAGTACGAAACTGATAAGCTAGGAGGTATGGATTCCTCGAAGCAATATGTCTGAAACCATTTTAGCAACATTTCGTTAAGATAAACAATAGATAACTGCAAATGAAGGCCAAGTCTCATATTTATAACTTCTTCCCAAATTCGAATTCCTTTTCCCTCCAATTAGGGTGTCCAAGGTGAAATCCACATTTACCTTCAATAAAGTGTAATTTGTATTTCATTACCTCCTTCACTTAGGCGTCCAAAAGCATATGAGGAAAATACTTTATAATTATCCAAATATCTTCTCCAAAGCGTCCCTTTTTCATGAAGGCAATATACTTTATAAAATGCAAATAAAGTATAATATTGGCGTCCCATAAGTTAGGTGAAAATAAACATTATAAATCACTTAAATAATTTTCTTTATGAAGTCGTCCATTATTGCAAAGGAATTATTTTCACTTAAAACATTATCTCCTCAAATATTTAACTTGCCAAATTAAATACCTCAAAAGTTGGAGACCAAACATAATATACTGCCTTGCCAGATATAGCCATAGTATCATACTGGTGAACACCTGCCAAAAATAGCCATTGCACAAAACTAGTGAACTGCTGCTAAAAATAGCACTACCAAAAATAGCACCAAGAGTGTTGGAGACCAAATTGCTCAAACTGACCCGCCAGATATAGCCACAAAACTGAATTGCAGAAACCTTGCTAAAAATAGCACTGCTAAAAATAGAACTTATTAAAAATAGCATACTGCTAAAAATAGTAAGTTGTTCCAAACTCATTTTAACCACAATCCGAGCAGCCGTCGTACTTACTAAAAATAGTAAGTCCAAAAAAGTTCTCTGATTCAGTTGCATGTCACACCATTGCGTAGCTCTCTTAAAAACCATAAGGAATCCAAAATCAGAATTGTAAAACTCCAACATAGGAACAACCAAAATTGCAAGTCAACATCTCATCATGCATGTTACCACATCTCGAAGCTCTCCAAAAACCCAGAAAGCTCCACCAGACATGCATCAAAAAATCTCGCATGCAAGCCTTCAAAACTTCCTCTAAAATGGAAACCCTAATTTTGCCACTAACTAGCTTGTGGGCATCGAGAATAGGCTATCAATCACTGGAAAGTGTAAATCTAAAAATGGGGACATTACAGAACAACAACTTGCAGGCAAAATAGGCTCAACAATTTGCTATTACAATAATCATTGAAGAGAAATGGGCAAGGCTGCCCTTATTTATACACAAGCAGAGGAGTAGGGAACCCTGAAATCTCCTTGCTTTTACAACCAAGACTTGCCAACATACAAGCTTTATTTCTAAAACCAAAACAAGATAAGCATCTAACAACCTATGAAAGCATAAAAATAGGGAAAGTGTCGACTATTACAATATGATTCTTTTTCTTCTATAAAAAATGGATAAGAATCGAGATAAGAATAGAAAGAAAGTGTGAGATAAGCATGGAAAGAAAGCTCGAAGAAAGCTTCTAGTTCACTGCTGCTTTAAATCTCAACCACATCTGCCAAAAAACCGGAAATTGTATCTGTATCAGGAGCATCAATACTCTCTATAGAAAAATAACGCTTTTCCAGGATCTCTTCACCTTCTGCAATTGAACTTAGAGAATCTTTCACATCTTTAGCTTCTTTATCGAATCTTGCTAATCTCGACAGCTACGCAATTGGAGTGATGACCTTTTATAAATATATCATCTTGCTTCAACATATCTTTTTTACCTTTTGTGTGACCATCTTCTACCATTCCTTCATTTCTTTTGCAACTTTTATACTTCTGACACTTCTTTTGATTTATCAATGGAAGTGTATTGTACAACTCTTTTCCAATACTTGTCCTTTTGCTCATACCACGCCCTTTCACATTCTTCGACTAAGATGATGATGTTTTCTGTCCATGGTGGTATGAAATATCCCAGCAAATTTTTTCATTTTACTACACAGCTAAATTCACCCATTAGCATTAGTGTAAATATAAATCAGCTAAATGTAACCCTCTCCTCTGATCAACTCAGATTCCAATGCGGGCAAGGTTGAGAGCATACACGAAAGGGGGTCATTAGTAAACTGAAACTTGCTGAAGTAATGAAAAGAAAGTACAATCACTCAACCACTTATTCAGCGGGAGGACTGAAGTGAAAGAACAATGCTGAAAGTAAAATGCAACTCGACCACTTGTCAGCGGGAGTAGATTGACGGCTCAGCCGATCAGCAAGATGAGATAATGCAATTACACAAGTAACAGGTGGCAAGCCAGGCTCTTCCACTTTTCAGCGGGTGATACAGTAAAGAGAAACTAGCTAAGACTGAACATGCCAGTCTCATCCACAGTCGTGGGAATTACAAGAGCTATATCAAAATAAGAGAACTGCTGACAGTACTACTGTTCAGCTTACAATAATATAGAATTGCCTGTCAATAGGATCCAGTGTATGAAGCTGCAGAAAAATAGAAGACTTCCCTATTATTTTCTTGACTTCCCAAACCCAAATCACAACTCACAGACCTCATTTTAATAATCTGATTTAATGACAGATCTGGACTGAAAATGCAAATCAGCAACACAGAAAATCACTAAATTAATGACAATTCCTTTAAAACTCACTCAAACTTCATGGAATAAAATGCATTATGTTCTAAGACTGATGGTGCCCATGATGGAAGCACAAAACCAGCTCAAAGACTCCTCATTTATTTGGCATGCAAAACCAAGGATCTCAAGAAAGGTACGGCCCTAGAGAAGGGGCGAATTTGCATTATAAAAAAAAATACCAAATATTAAAATCTGAAATTTGGAGAAAAGGGTCGCTCCAATCTGCAATTAATATTCAATCAATACCCATAACCAAATTAAAATCACTCACAAACTTCTAAGCCAAAACTCAGTTCAGCCATAGTCAAAACAGCAATTGTGAAATGGACTGAAAATACAAAACTCTAACTCAGAATGCAAAATAACTCAATAAGAAACGAACTCTTAACTAGTTGCTATATTTCAAGCAAGAAGCCAAGCCAGCTAGGAGGTATGCACCCCTCGAAGCAATACTAAACCATTCCGGCAGCATAACATTGCATAAAATTCAAGATGAAGAATGAAGAGCCAAGACCTCCTTTTTATAATTTTGCCGAGCACCGCTAGAAGCTTCTAGAAGGTGCGCTCCACTCAAGAGTCGCCCTAATTCATTGACCCTTTGACTTCTCCAAATGGCGTCCCTTTTCCCAAGGCACAAATCCGTACTTTTTAAATAATTTAAAAGTCTCTTGCTTTTGGCGTCCACTTCCTTCCCTCCAAGTCGACTTTAGGAAAG
Source organism: Sequoiadendron giganteum (assembly GCA_007115665.2). Taxonomy (NCBI): domain Eukaryota; kingdom Viridiplantae; phylum Streptophyta; class Pinopsida; order Cupressales; family Cupressaceae; genus Sequoiadendron; species Sequoiadendron giganteum. The sequence goes on along the minus strand of CM021109.1, from coordinate 343,652,764 downwards.
TGGTAAATATTTCACTTAACTTAATATTTTCCTCAAATATTGAACTTGACAAAATAATCACCTCCAACGCTGGAAACCGGATGAATACACTGTCCTGCCCGAGATAGCCATTAAATCGAACTTCAGAGCCCCTACTAAAAATAGCACTGCCAAAAATAGAACCAAGGGAGTTGGAGACCAAACTGCTCCAATTGACCTGCCAGATATAACCACTGAACTGAACTGCAAAAACCCTACTAAAAATAGTATGGCTAAAAATAGAACTTACTAAAAATAGCATACTGCTAAAAATAGTAAGTTGTTCCAAATTCATTTTAACCACAATCTGAGCAACCGTCGTACTTACTAAAAATAGTAAGTCCAGAAAAGTCTTCTGATTCATTTGCATGTCACGCTGTCGCGAAGCTCTTTGAAAACCCAGAAGGAATCTAAAATCCGAACTATAAAACTCCAACATGCAACGATCGTAACTTACTAAAAATAGTAAGTCCGAAAAAGTTCTTTAATTCCATTGTATGTCACATTGTTGCGAAGCTCTCTGAAAACCCAAAAGGAATCCAGAATCTGAACTATAAAACTTCAACATGCAGCCATCGTAACTTACTAAAAATAGTAAGTCCGGAAAGGTTCTCTGATCCAGTTGCATGTCATACCACCGCGAAGCTCTCTGAAAACCCAGAAAGAATCCTGCGACCAAACTGCAAGACTCCGACATGCAAACCCCTGAATCTTCAAAGACAACCTCCAAGCAACTGGGAACCCTAACTTTGCCTCTGACTAGCCTACGAGCATTAGGGAATAGGCTAACAGTCATTGGAAAGTGTAGTGCTAAAAATGGGGACATTACAGTCCGCCCTTCCCAAAATTGCTTGTCCTCAAGCAATACTACCACAACCCCAGAAAATTTGAAGCTTATCCATACCAACCTGAGTGCGCTCCCTGGGTCGCATGTTTGTCTCAAGGGGGAACCACCATGCTGATGTTGCACTACTTTGACCATCTGACCATGTCAGTGAAAACATCATGCCAAAATTGCACTAACCACCCTTGTGATTCCTGAATGTTAGTATCCATGAACAGCCTGGAAGGACTGAAGTCAACACCTTGCAGCGTCCTATGCCCATAAGACCCTGAGTCTTCAATATCAACCATAACACTATCTCTCACAATCCAAGGCAACAGGAAAGATAGTCTACTCGACTCAATATTGTAATCCTCGACATATATTTGCACGGTGACAAGCAGAGCCATAAGAGCATATGTGACTTCACCAATCCTTCTTGCAAAAGGGAAAACAATCCTTTGCAAGAGCTCATCGAATTCATCTCCATCACTCGACACGGAACCACTATGCCTCAATTGAATTATCCTGATACAACCATGAAGACTGTAGAAATTTCTCATAATCCCAACTCCAAGAGCCTCAAAATGATGAACCAAGGTAATCGAAGGCTCGCTGCCCCACGCATGGTTACCCAACTGAAAATGATTTTCAATATACTGAGAAGAGAACTCAAAACAAACCCAAGTGCTGGTCAAAACCAAGTGTATCCTCATGAAATCAACATCTCCTCTAGTGATCCTCTGAAGCCTATCCATGAAAGTTTCAACAACAATGGAGCATGGAACAATAGTCGTATTCAAATCCAACTCCCAAGATAGACTAGAATGAGCTGAAGCATCTCTCAACCCAAGGGATGGATTGTCAAGACTGCAATCAACATGTTTTGGTCCTTCCTTCCATTCTTCATGAGTAACTAGTTTGAAATCTTCACCCCTTGCTGCTATAATGGAACCTTGAGCAGCTACCAAACTATGTTTGGACCACATCTTGATGCCAAGGTTGTAGAACTTATTCTGATTCAACACTTCCCATGTGGAGACTTCATCCTCCAACCTACTTATGCACTTACCATCAAGTAGCCTCGGGAGATTACTAATCACAAAGTCTGGCATAGCCTCATGGTGTGATATCAAAACATCCATAGACTAGAAATTGTACTCATTCCCATGCTTGGTTACTTCACATGTTTTATCTTCAATCACAAAGAGAGGGTTATCATATGTTTCCTCTGCACCCGCTTCAAAGAGAGGATTGTCAAAAACCTGGAAGTCATTCTTTTCAACTTGCTGCTTCAAATCTGCATATACAACCTCTGATTTTCTTGAGTTCCTTTTAAGATCAAACTCCTCCTGAAGACTATCAAGCTCTCCAATCACTTGCCTGATCTCTTCGGCTCGTTGTGCAACCTCTTGCTCCTTGAAATGTTTGAAGTTAGCAAACTGTTCTTCAACCTCTGTTAGAGCCAATTCAGTTCCTTTCAACATGTCCCTTGTTGATTCGAGTTCCATAGTGAGCTCACCAACCTTTCTCTCACTTCCTTGGAAAGCACCAATGTTATCCTTTGCAACTTCAACGGCACGATCTCGATCTTCAATCACGTGCATGTACTCGGATTTCAAGGTCTCCAAAGAGTTTTTGATAAGTTGCAAATTGGAAAGAGCAACTCCATTTTTCACTCCACTTCGTCTTTCTTCAAGTTGAGCCTTTCAGTACAGTCCTTCAATTCCACTGTGTGTGCGATCAAATTGTGATAGAACCCGCACTTCTCTTTCAAAGGATCCTTTGACCTTATCTACCTTCTCAAGACTATGCAAGGATGGTGAATTGTTGGTTGGCTGATCTTCAAAATCAGAACTTTGTTTTGCGTCTTCATGATCAATGGTTATGGCAGCCCCTTCATAGCTTGCCAAACAATCAGAATTTTGAGCTTCATCTAGATCAAAGGGAAAATCATCCCACACAGTTTCTTTGTTATCACTAAATTCCTTCACTCTTGGATCCCACGTGCTAGGGGATTGACTGTTTTGATCAGCAGAGAAGTGTTCTTCGTACGTTTCTTGGAGTGTTGACTCTTTGAATGGGTCACCACCCAACTCACTTAAGCTGATATCTTCATAAATACCTCCCTCCAAGGGCTTAGTTTGATGGTCCATTCCAAGACCACCCTCATTGTACTGAAAATAAGAGTTATCAAAGCTGGTTGCTTTGATTACTTTATCATTTTTACCTTCAACAACCCAATAATGAATAGGTATGTTACTGATTTCTCCATTAGTAGCCCAAGGAATACCAAAGAGGTCTTCTTGGCTACTTGTCATAAATTTGTCTTGTGAAAACTCTTGAGAAGTTTGGATAGCAACCAAAGTAGAATCATTCATCACCAATTCTTCAACATAATCTTGCACGAAATCATTGGAATCATCACCAACATCATCACTTGTGTAACAATCATAAGTTGGTTCAATGTTACCACTAGTGTTCCCTTCAACTTACTTTTTCTTCTTCAAAAGTGGCTTCAATTTCTCCTCACATTGATCAAACAATTCCTTAATCAGCATAGTAGCAATATGAGAATCCTTTTCTTTACATTCATATGTATCCAAGAGAAGAGATTGGACACTTGGTGGAACTTCATCAGCCTCCTTAATAGTGAGAATAAGAATTTTCTTCATAGCTGCAACGACATTCTCTTCTTGTTCGCTCCAAGTGGACATAAAGAGGTAGTGGAACAATTGATAAATCTGGTCATGCATCTCGAAGTCTAATAGCAAGTTACTTGTCTTGAGATCTGAAAATGTCTTTAAGATAGTAACCTTTCTAGGAAATTGACTGCTACCAGTTTCATCAAGGTCTTGGAAACTTTCCACAACCCTATGTAGAATCTTCTTCATAGTTTTATCTTCATAAGGCTTCAAAGGTGCAACAATCCTCATAAGCTCACTAAGGCATGAAGTCACTAACAAGCTGATTTCTTCATCAGGATGCCCAATCCAATAAGGATGCATCAGATGTGTCACTGCAGGAGATAATGCCTTACTCAACAAGTCAACAGATGATTGTTGGACTTGGCTCAAAAAACTTTCCAACTCTGATAATAAACTCACTTCTTCACCCCTCGATTGACATTCTTCTTTGAGTCTCATTCTTGCAACAGAAAGGGACCTTGCCAAACTTCTTTCTTCTTCAGAAGCCATAACAGAAGCTAAACTCTCACGGTGCCTAGTCCTCAGAAAACGCAACATATTCGAAACTTCGGGGAGCTACTCTGAACTCAGGTGAAGGATCTGATTTCTCTGTCACTCATCTGTCCACTGTTCTCTATCTTTTCCACAGGATGGCAGGATCTTAGCTCTAATACCACTGAAATATCCCAGCCAATTTTTTCATTTTGTTACACAGCTAAATTCACCCATTAGCATTAGTGTAAATATAAATCAGCTGAATGTAACCCTCTCATGCGGGCAAGGTTGAGAGCATACACGAAAGGGGGTCATTAGTAAACTGAAACTTGCTGAAGTAATGAAAAGAAAGTACAATCACTCAACCACTTATTCAATGGGAGGACTGAAGTGAAAGAACAATGCTGAAAGTAAAATGCAACTCGACCACTTTTCAGCGGGAGTAGATTGACGGCTCAACCGATCAACAAGATGAGATAATGCAATTACACAAGTAACAGGCGGCAAGCCAGGCTTTTCCACTTTTCAGCGGGTGATACAGTAAAGAGAAACTAGCTAAGACTGAACATGCCAGTCTCATGCATAGTCGTGGGAATTACAAGAGCTATATCAAAATAAGAGAACTGCTGACAGTACTACTGTTCAGCTTACAATAATATAGAATTGCCTGTCAATAGGATCCAGTGTATGAAGCTGCAGAAAAATAGAAGACTTCCCTATTATTTTCTTGACTTCCCAAACCCAAATCACAACTCACAGACCTCATTTTAATAATCTGATTTAATGACAGATCTGGACTGAAAATGCAAATCAGCAACACAGAAAATCACTAAATTAATGACAACTCCCTCAAAACTCACTCAAACTTCATGGAATAAAATGCATTATGTTCTAAGATTGATGGCGCCCATGATGGAAGCACAAAACCAGCTCAAAGACTCTTCATTTATTTGGCACGCAAAACCAAGCATCTCAAGAAAGGTACGGCCCTAGAGAAGGGGCGAATTCGCATTATAAAAGAAAATACCAAATATTAAAATCTGAAATTTGGAGAAAAGGGTCACTCCAATCTGCAATTAATATTCAATCAATGCCCATAACCAAATTAAAATCACTCACAAACTTCTAAGCCAAAACTCAGTTCAGCCACAGTCAAAACAGCAACTGTGAAATGGACTGAAAATACAAAACTCTAACTCAAAATGCAAAATAACTCAATAAGAAACGAACTCTTAACTAGTTGCTATATTTCAAGCAAGAAGCCAAGCCAGCTAGGAGGTATGCATCCCTCGAAGCAATAGTAAACCATTCCGGTAGCATAACTTTGCATAAAATTCAAGATGAAGAATGAAGAGCCAAGACCTCCTTTTTATAATTTTGCCGAGCACCGCTAGAAGCTTCTAGAAGGTGCGCTCCACTCAAGAGTCACCCTAATTCATTGACCCTTTGACTTCTCCAAATGGCGTCCCTTTTCCCAAGGGACAAATCTGTACTTTTTAAATAATTTAAAAGTCTCTTGCTTTTGGCGTCCACTTCCTTCCCTCCAAGTCGACTTTAGGAAAGTGGTAAATATTTCACTTAACTTAATATTTTCCTCAAATATTGAACTTGACAAAATAATCACCTCCAACGCTGGAAACCGGATGAATATACTGTCCTGCCCGAGATAGCCATTAAATCGAACTTCAAAGCCCCTGCTAAAAATAGCACTGCCAAAAATAGAAGCAAGGGAGTTGGAGACCAAACTGCTAGATATAATCACTGAACTGAACTGCAAAAACCCTGCTAAAAATAGTACGGCTAAAAAGAGAACTTACTAAAAATAGCAACTGCTAAAAATAGTAAGTTGTTCCAAACTCATTTTAACCACAATCCGAGCAGCCGTCGTACTTACTAAAAATAGTAAGTCCAGAAAAGTCTTCTGATTCATTTGCATGTCACGCTGTCGCGAAGCTCTCTGAAAACCCAAAAGGAATCCAGAATCCGAACTGTAAAACTCCAACATGCAACCATCGTAACTTACTAAAAATAGTAAGTCCGGAAAAGTTCTCTGATTCCATTGCATGTCACACTGTCGCGAAGCTCTCTGAAAACCCAAAAGGAATCCAGAATCTGAACTATAAAACTCCAACATGCAGCCATCGTAACTTACTAAAAATAGTAAGTCTGGAAATGTTCTCTGATCCAGTTACATGCCATACCACCGCGAAGCTCTCTGAAAACCCAGAAAGAATCCCGCGACCAAACTACAAGACTCCGACATGCAAACCCCTGAATCTTCAAAGACAACCTCCAAGCAGCTGGGAACCCTAACTCTGCCTCTGACTAGCCTACGAGCATTAGGGAATAGGCTAACAGTCACTGGAAAGTGTAGTGCTAAAAATGGGGACATTACATGGTATTGAAAAAACACTTCTTAACATCATCCGTTCAGATAATCATGATACAACACTTGTTTGACTCTAAATTCGATGGGAGAGTACTCCATGCTGAAAAAATCTAATTTTGACTGTAATGAAATATTCTTTCTCAATTTTTTTGATTTTTAAACCAAACATTTACAATATAATCAATCACCCGTTAAGGTTAGCATAACCAAAACGTTCATGAAAGAACTCTAACCAAGAATGCGCCCTAAAGCCACTTAAGGAGGAGGGGCGGGCATATGGTCAGAGGATCCCTAGGATCTACTGAATCAATGAGTACGAGATTACACTGAAAGAGAAATATCAAACTCGACACCAAGAATGTGCACTCAAAATCTTTTGACAGGCGAGGTGTTAACATATGGTGAAGTACTACTGCTGAATTCAAATGAAACAAGGCGGATAAGTAGCCAAAGAGCTTTCCACGCTACCACCAAACAGTGGGGGGAAAAGATTACAAATGATTACTTCTTCTGCTACGGCAGGCATCCACTGAAGAGTGGGGATTCACCACTTGAAAGTGGGCATGAAAGATATTACAAAACATAATTATCCACACTGGCGGTATACCATCCAGGGGCGCTTAATGTAAAGTTAATTAATTAATGTAGCAAAGCTAAAACTGAAACAGTACTACTGTTAACAGTTTGTACAAAGTGAAAAGCTGCAAAATACATTGTTCATCACCATTTTTCTAAGCACCACTTTACACAATGTTTCCACATTAGAGTATAACGAGAAAAGAAGAAGAATAGGGAAACAGCAAATTAATTGCTTCTATCTCAGAATTCTACAATTCTGGAAATGGCAATCAGCAACTACAACAATTCATAAAATGTTCACAACTTAATCAAAATACCTCCGAATTGCGTGAAACTGAAAGCAAAGGTCATTTGGAAGATGGGCGCCCTTGTTGTGACAAAGAAACAGCTCCAAAACACTTGCAATATTTAATGGCACGATTCCCAATGCATGTTGAAAGGTACGGCCCTTGAGATGGGCGATTTTTCAATATAAAAATAAACACTTCAAGATAAAATCTGCAACTTGAAGGAGATGGTCGCCTAGACCTTAGGAATGATAATATTAATTGCCTAGAACCATATTAAATTCATACATTTAGCAATGAACAAAATCGAATTTCAGCTGTGTGCAAACAGCAACTGCAAAATTGGAAAACACTTCAAAAATTTCACCTTGAAACTCAATCTGCTAGTCTGGATGAGAAGCAGCAATAATTCAATTAGGTATTATCTTGCAAACACGAAATTGAAGAAGTTACTAGGAGGTCAGCATTCCTCGAAGTATAAAATGATAAATCATTTCGACAGTATAAGTTTAGCAAAATCATGGATAGCAAATGTTGGAGCCAAGCCTCAATTTTAAAGGAAGAGAGGAGATTGTTCAAATCCTCCAAGAAGGTACGCCAAAAGCCATCACCTTTTCATTTTCCAAAAGACATATAATTCTTCACAAAAGTACGCCCCACTTGAGACAATGAAGAATTAAATAAAAAACCTTTTAAATTCTTCATGTGGCGCCACCCTTAAAGCCCCCCTTTTAAAACAACTTGAAGTTAATTCCTTAGGCCAAGGGGTAACTACGAATTAGAACCATTTGCTCAATTAATGAAGAAATCCATCAAAATAATATTTCCAAAAGGCCAAGGCTTAGTTCAGAATACTGCTTCCAATGACGTGATGAACTGAACGCTGACAACTGCAGACTGCCAAAAAATAGTATTTACTATAAATAGTAAATAATGAGAAAAGATCACAAAACCTCCAAACTTGGAATCCTTTGATTCACCTCAACGAGCCTACAGGATTCCGGAATAGGCTGATGAGCCACTGACAAGGTTACTGCCAAAAGGGGAATATTACAGTCTGCCCCCCTCGAAATTGCTTTTCCTGAAGCAACTGCAAAGCTGGATGCTGCAAAATTTGTTCACCTTCCCAAGTAGCATCTTCAATAGGAAAATTTTTCCATCTTACCAAATACTCCTTGATTGTTCGCCTCCTCAAGGACTGGTCCCTACTGTCAAGGATCTCTTCCGGAAGCAACACCAACTGCCCTTCTTCGTCTAAAGGAGGTAATTCTGAAGTAGCTACCACATTATGCCCAAGTGCCTTCTTGAGGCGGGAAACATGAAAGACATTGTGAATTTTGTTGTCCATTGGAACTTCCAACTCATGCCACTTCACCAATCCTTTTGGTGACTCTAAACGGACTATAGAAACGTGGCTTCAATTTTTTTGCACCACTCTTTTTGAGGGAAGATTGTCTCTAGGGCTGAAGTCTCAGATAAACCATGTCTCCTACCTCAAATGAACGTTCAACACGCTGTTGATCAGTGTACAACTTCTGCTAATTTTGGGCTTGCTATAGATTTTCTTTTAGTGACTTTAAGATGTCTTGATTGTGCTGAAGCATATCTCTTGCTTGGGGAGCTCTACTATCACCAAACACCAAGTTTACAAAGTTAGGAGCATCATACCCATAGAGAGCCATAAAAGGAGACATCTTAGTTGACATGTGATAAGAAGAGTTGTAGCAAAACTCTCCCAAATGGAGCCACTTAACCCAAGCCCTTTGTTGCCCTGAAACATAATTTCTAAGGTAGCCTTCTAACCACTTATTGACAATCTCGGATTGCCCATCCGTTTGTGGGTGATAACTAGTGCTTGGAGTGAGCACTGTACCACTCAATTTGAAAATCTCTTGCCAAAACACACTTAGGAACTTGCTGTCCCTATTACTTACAATGGTTTTAGGCAAACCATGCAAACGGAAAACTTCTCTAATGAACAACTCAGCTACTTGAGCTGCTGTAAATGTAGTAGTGATAGCGTAAAAATCAACATATTTAGTTAATCTATCCACCACAACATAAATACAATCACGGCCTTGCACCTTGGGTAACCCGGTGATGAAGTCCATAGCAATACTTTCCCATTTCTGATTTGAAATTGGCAAGGGCTGCAATAAACCAACTGGAAAAGAATGTTCATTTTTATTCCTTTGACATGTAGGACATTCCTTTATGTAGTTCATGACTTCTTTCTTCATTCCCTTCCAAGCAAACCTTTCTCTTATCTGCTTGTAAGTCTTGAACATACCTTGATGACCAGCAAGAGAAACATCATGAAATGACTGAAAAATCTTCCTCTTAAGCTTGGATTCGGGTACCAAAAAGATTCTACCCTTATACATAATCAAATCATCAACCAAGTTATACCTTTCATCAACCAAATGGCCTTCTATAATGCTAGTAGTAAATTGATTTTTTGCATAATCAGCAGCAATCAACTCTTTCCAATCTGCTGAAAGCTCACAAAGTGACTGCAAATGAGGCCTTCTGGACAAAGCATCCGCAACTACATTGTTCTTCCCCTTAACATACTCGATATGGAAGTCATAAGCCTGAAGCTTGCTTACCCATTTCTGTTGCCTTTCATTGAAATCCTTTCGCCGCATGAAATGTTTAAGACTATTATGATTAGTTTTAACCACAAATTTACTTCCCACCAAGTATTGGCGGAATTTGGACAAAGCATGCATGATGGCAAGCATCTCTTTGTCATAAATCGAGTACAATTTTTCTGCTTCTCTCAATTTTCTGCTCTCAAAGACAATAAGATGTTTGTCTTGCATGAGAATAGCTCCAACTCCTTCACTTGAAGCATCACATTGTACTTCAAAAGGTTTTTTAAAATCAGGCAAAGCCAACACTGGACATGAACTCATAATTTGTTTGAACTTATCAAACACTCCTTGTGCTTTGTCTGTCCATAGGAAGGCTCCCTTTTTGGTGAGATCTGTGAGAGGGGCCGCCATATGAGAATACCCCTTGACAAATTTTCTATAAAACCCACACAAACCCAAAAATCCTTTCAAGTGAGTCACATTTTTCGGAGGTGGCCAGTGAACAATGGCTCTAATCTTTTCAGGATCAACTTTGACCCCCTTAGAACTGATAATGTGGCCGAGATAGAGAAACTCAGTCATCCCAAACTCACATTTAGATTCTTTAGCAAACATGCATTCGGCCTCCAAAATGCTAAGCACTTCCTCCAAGTGCTGAAGGTGCTCCTCCCAAGACTTGCTGAAAATAAGAATGTCATCAAAGAAGATAAGCACAAACTTCCTCAACTGCTGCCTGAAAGTCTTGTTCATACATGATTGAAATGTTGCTGGAGCATTAGTCCAACCGAATGGCATGACAAGGAACTCAAAGTGCCCATAGTGACATCTAAAAGCTGTTTTCTCAATATCCCCTTCTCTCATTCTGATTTGATGGTAACCGGATCGAAGATCAATCTTCGAAAAGAACATAGCCCCATGGAGCTCATCAATAAGCTCATCTATCCTAAGAATAGGATATCTATTCTTGATGGTTTTTTGATTTAATGCACGATAATCAACACACATCCGCATTGTACCATCTTTCTTTTTGACCAATACCATTGCTGAAGCAAATGGGCTTTTGCTTGGTCTAATGAACCCTACCTCAAGAAGTTCTTTGATAGTCTTTTCTATCTCATCCTTCTGCTTCTTTGGATAGCGGTAAGGAGTAGTGATGACTGGTTTGGCACCCTCTTCTAATTCAATCACATGCTCACACTCTCTTTCAGGTGGTCTCCTTGAAGGTAAGTCACCAAAAACCTTGCTCTTTTTAGAAAGAATAGCTTGTATATCAGGCGGATATTGTCTTTTCTCTACAACCGGATCGGCTGGTAAGATCATACACTCTGCTGCCCATTCAACTTGATCGTGATGGATCAGCCTCTCCATTCGTTTCAAGGACACAATCCGAGGACCTCCATTAGACATGCCTCTCAAAACCACCTTCTTCCCATCAGCTTGGAATTTCAATTCCATGGTTTGCAGATTCAAAGTGATCTCTCCAAGAGATCGCAGCCATTGTATTCCCAAAACAACATCGGTATCACCAATGCCTACAACATAGAAGTCATCCTTCACCTCATAGTTTCCCAATTGCATAGAAAGATTATGAATTTTCTTATTGCAAGATATGGTAAAGCCATCAGCTACCATTACCTTGAATCCTTCAAAATCTTCAGTCTTCAATCCTCTTTTGGTAACTAGGCCTTCATCAATAAAATTATGAGTTGCTCCTGTATCAATTAGAACAACGATCCTTTGAGAACTAACCATTCCACGAACTCGAAAGGATTCATTCTTTTGGAAACTAGATAGTTGGGCAAAAGCACTACCATCTCCAACTTCTAGTTCCTCTTCTGGGGCTTCTTCTCCTTCATCACTTGCTGTTTCATACTGCTGATCAAGCGGATCAGATTCTGATCTATAATCAGAATAGCCCTCCATTTGTTGAACTTTACCTTTCCCATAACAATGGTGATCTCTTGTCCAAGGTTCACGACAATTATAACAAACTCCTTCCTTTTTGAGCTGATCACGGAGTTCATCAGATATTCTTTGTGGATACTTGTTGGGCTAATTAGGAGTGAACTTCTTCTTATCCTTTTTGAATAGTTTAGACTGAAATTTTGGCCTTGGAGCAGCCAACTCCATGCTCCTTGCTTTTTTGATTGCTTCATCCAATGATGGTGGATCAAAGGCTTTGACCCATCCTTTCAAAGGCTCCATCAAACCTTCCGCAAATAAAACCACAAGTCTTCTTTTAGTAATGTTAGGCTCCATTACTGACAGCCTTTGAAAATCAGCAACATAAGTATCTAAAGATCCGTGTTGTTTCAATTGTGCCAATTCTCTGAAACTCAACTCGGGATCTTTGGTATCAAATCTTTCAATTAATTTATTGGTAAACTCTTCATAGGTGTGAATGAGGTTATGGCCAAGAGTAACCAAACCGTGAGTCCACCATTCGTGAGCTACTCCATCCAAGTGTAATGTGGCAAACTTAATTGCATCCTCCTCCGGCATTGGTCTAAGTGAGAGATAGTTATCTAATTTTCTGCACCCATGCTCTAGTTGCACACTTATTACTTCCATCAAAGTGGTCCAAAGTAATCTTACCCAATGCTTGTTGAAAATCATTCCTATGGTTCATGGGAGGACGTTGTTCATTCCTTCCACTATGCCTTCTACTTCTTTGATTCATAAATTGATCAAAGGTCCATGCATCTCTCATATCAGCGGGTAAAGAGATGTACTCCATATATGCTTGCCTAGCATCATCCGCAAAAGGTACTCCAATTTCAGGTTGTTGTTCATCTCTCGGAGTGAATGTAGGGAGGAGAGGTCTAGATGAAGATCCTCTTGTGTTTGTAACATGCTGTCCAACAGTTCTATCCCTTCCATTAACTGCTGAAGCATTATGACCTCCGGGAACATAAGTTCCATTAACACCACTATTACTACTATTTTCACCAACTTGATTTGGTTGGGGCTGAATATTATTCTGAGGATTTTGCTGATCCAATTTATCCAGCAAATGTGCCATCATCTCTAACATGTTATCAAACTTCTTTTCTGCTTGTGCATCTTTTTCTTCTATCGAAAGTCGGGACTCGTCAGACATTCTCTCAATTGTTTTACCCGTTTCCCTCAAAGCTTCTGACAAAGTATCTGCTTTTGGCACTGGCGGAAACTGTAACTGAGATTTGGCCTGATTTCTGATGAAGTATCTGGTTGCTCTGTCACTCATCTAACAACTGATAGGCTAGTAAACACAGGATGGCAGGAACTTCTGCTCTAATACCACTGAAATATTTTCTCAATTTTTTTGATTTTTAAACCAAACATTTACAATAGAATCAATCACCCGTTAAGGGTAGTATAACCAAAACGTTCATGAAAGAACACTAACCAAGAATGCGCCCTAAAACCACTTAAGGAGGGGCGGGCATATGGTCAGAGGATCCCTAGGATCTACCGAATCAATGAGTACGAGATTACACTGAAAGAGAAATATTAAACTCGACACCAAGAATGTGCACTCAAGATCCTTTGACAGGCGAGGTGCTAACATACGGTGGAGTACTACTGCTGAATTCAAATGAAACAAGGCGGATAACCAGCCAAAGAGCCTTCCACGCTACCACCAAACAATGGGGGGAAAAGATTACAAATGATTACTTCTTCTGCTGCGGCAGGCATCCACTGAAGAGTGGGGATTCACCACTTGAAAGTGAGCATGAAAGATATTATAAAACAGAATTATCCATAGTGGCGGTATACCATCCAGGGGTGCTTAATGTGAAGTTAATTAGTTAATGCAGCAAAACTAAAACTGAAACAGTACTACTGTTAACAGTTTGTACAAAGTGAAAAGCTGCAAAATACATTGTTCATCACCATTTTTCTAAGCACCACTTTATACAATGTTTCCACGTTAGAGTATAACAAGAAAAGAAGAGAATAGGGAAACATCAAATTAATTGCTTCTATCTCAGAAATCTACAATTCTAGAAATGGCAATCAACAACTACAGAAATTCATAAAATGTTCACAACTCAATCAAAATACCTTTGAATTGCGTGAAACTGAAAGCAAAGGTCATTTGGAAGATGGGCGCCCCTGTTGTGACAAAGAAACAGCTCCAAAACACTTGCAATATTTAATGGCACGATTCCCAATGCATGCTGAAAGGTACGGCCCTTGAGAGGGGCGATTTTTCAATATAAAAATAAACACTTCAAGATAAAATCTGCAACTTGAAGGAGATGGTCGCCTAGACCTTAGGAATGATAATATTAATTGCCTAGAACCATATTAAATTCATACATTTAGCAATGAACAAAATCGAATTTCAGCTGTGTGCAAACAGCAACTGCAAAACTGGAAAACACTTCAAAAATTTCACCTTGAAACTCAATCTGCTAGTCTGGATGAGAAGCAGCAATAATTCAATTAGGTATTATCTTGCAAACACGAAATTGAAGAAGTTACTAGGAGGTCAGCATTCCTCGAAGTATAAAATGATAAATCATTTCGACAGCATAAGTTTAGCAAAATCATGGATAGCAAATGCTGGAGCCAAGCCTCAATTTTAAAGGAAGAGAGGAGATTGTTCAAATCCTCCAAGAAGGTACGCCGAAAGCCATCACCTTTTCATTTTCCAAAAGACATATAATTCTTCACAAAAGTACGCCCCACTTGAGACAATGAAGAATTAAATAAAAAACCTTTTAAATTCTTCATGTGGCGCCACCCTTAAAGCCCCCCTTTTAAAACAACTGGAAGTTAATTCCTTAGGCCAAGGGGTAACTACGAATTAGAACCATTTGCTCAATTAATGAAGAAATCCATCAAAATAATATTTCCAAAAGGCCAAGGCTTAGTTCAGAATACTGCTTCCAATGACGTGATGAACTGAAGGCTGACAACTGCAGACTGCCAAAAATAGTATTTACTATAAATAGTAAATAATGAGAAAAGATCACAAAACCTCCAAACTTGGAATCCTTTGATTCACCTCAACGAGCCTACAGGATTCCGGAATAGGTTGATGAGCCACTGACAAGGTTACTACCAAAAGGGGAACATTACATGTAAACTCGACTATGCTTGGACAAAAATTGCACAAAAGCTAAAAATAGCTTGCTGATTTTTTCATCTTCAAATGGGCAGATTTTTCAAAAATAATCCGAGATATGGGTTTTGTAGAGAAGCTCGTTGCAAGAAGACCTAGATCGTTTGTTTTTGAAAATTGTTGATGGCTGGTTGAAAAAGCAAAAACCCTAATTTTTGAAATTTCTTGAAAAAAAGCCGAGAGTTGGGTTTTGTGTAGAACCACGTTTTGTATGAACCTAGTTGATTAGATTTTGAAAATACTGAAGATTTCTTGGACATGCGAGAAAAAAGCAGTTTCTTATAAGTTGAATTTTTTTTCGAAGTTGTAGAGAATTGAAAACCAAGCTGACCCAGGTTGTTGAAATTGAAATATATTGACCCCCTTCTTCTAAAAATTGATGCCTTGGAAATTTGAAGTATGAAAAAGTGAGCCCCTTTGTGTGCTAATCCGGAAAATATTAAGAACTTTGAAAAAGCACCGGGTTTTGGCCTTCGAATCTTGAAATGAATAAAATTATATGTTTCCTCCTCTTGATTCCAACTTGCAAAAAGTGAATAATGAATGCAAGGGCCTTCTTAAATAGGTTTTGAGGATATAAAAATGCTTTACTCTTCAGCTTTAAATCTTTGAAACCAATTCTGAGCGAGGTTCGTCGAATGTGGACACTTTTCAGAAAGTTTCATGATGAAAACTTGAAAAATTTACTAAGGTATCAAGCCTTGGGCGCCTTTCTTTTTTGGGGACATTTTTCCTCTCCAGACTTAGCCAATTTTCTTCAAATTTCAACTTATGCTTGAGTTTTGACCCCAATTTGTTTTTTGATTTCGGAAAGCTCGAAGAATCTTGTGAGTTGACTAAATGATCCATCGTGGAGCTTGGCTAAGTCTGAAAAGATTATCTTGGAGGCAACTTTTGATAAAAACTTTATCTGACCCCTCAAAATGCCGGGCGCCCCTGGCTAATTGGGGTGCCCATCATCACCAGTGTTAGCCATTTTTTTGACATTCTTCAATTTATGTCTTCCTTGATCATCAAATGAATTCTCGTTTTTGGATGATCAGGAGGTTCAATGAACTGGTGGCTGGACTTGTTGAATAGCTTGGAGAATTTTGAGGGGGGTCTTCTAGGAGTGATATCTCTTGAAAACTGATTTCAAGGCCTCAAATCCTTGGGCGCCCCTGGCTAGCTGGGGCACCCAAGTTTCCCAGTGTTTAAAATTTCTTGAGATTTTTGTCTTTGCTTTTGACTTTTTCCATTTTGCACAATTTTACTCCCCCGATTAGTCTGTAATATGATGACAGGAAAATCTGATGAGTTCATTGTTGATTTCCTTGGAGAGCCTGCCGGAATCTGAAGAAAAGATATGAAGACTGCAAACCCTAATTTCATCTTTCAAGCCCTCATTTCCATGGGCGCCCCTGGCTACCTAGGGCGCCCAAATTTCCTAGACTTATTTTATTTTCTGACATTTTCATGATTTGCAGTTAGCTCTTTGATGGAGACTTCTTCGTTTGATCTGAGATTTCGGTTGATTGACTGATCTAATGGTGTTGCTGTCGGATTTACTGCGGAGTCGGAGGAATTCTGAGCAAGTTGTCTTGGGATGATGAAACCTTAACTCTGACTTTTGAGTCCTTGAAATGATGGGCGCCCCTAGCTACCAGGGGCGCCTAGGCTTGCCATAGATAGTTTTTATTTGAAACTTTTCACCTTTCTTTGTTGTTTGTTCACAACTCCAGGTTTTGATTGTCGGGACTGGAAAATATTCCAAGGCATGATTGGCTAGGCGCCTTGATTGAGCAAGGGCGCCTAGCATCTCCAGACTTATTGAATTTTTCTCATTTTTCAAGATTCTTCAACCTCCTTCCTTTGTTCTTCATTCCTCGATCATCTTCTGTCACTTCTTGATCAGTGCAGTTCCTGAGAGTTTGAATTTGACACGTGGCAGTTGAGTAACCTCCATTTAATGACCTTGGAGCTCTTGAAAAGGCTTCCAAAAAAGTAGAATAGACCCACCGGGGCAAAACAGATCTTTTGATGATTATGACTGGACCAGCCTGATGAGGAAGTATTTTAAGCCAATCAAAATCAGTTTGAACCTTGGAAGCCAAACTTTCTATTTTTAGAAAATTTTGCCAACATCCATTTCAGAAGAAACCCAGAAAAACCCAGAAAAAAGTTCTGTTTTTAGAAAGTTTCTAAAAATATAAATTTTCCTAAAATTTAGGGCCGAAAAATTGAGATCTGGGTTTTGTAGACAAGGTTGCTATGAGCAGGCCCAGATCATCAAATTTTTAAAATTTTGAGTTTTTGACCCTCATGCAAGACATGCAAATTCCCAATTTTGACTTTTTTTGACAGTTTTTACACAAAACTTTGACCATTTCTTCAAAATGCCTAAGTGTAGCAAAATTTTTAATTTGGGGTACAACAGATTGTAAGAGATTTTATTATCAAGCAATATTTTGCCGTGGTTTTCTCCCGCAAGGGTTTCCACATAAATCTTGTGTTCTTGTTTATTTGGATTTTGACTATTTTGGATATCATTGGTTTTGTGGTTGTTAGGTTTTGAAAAAGTAAAAGTTTTTTCTTATACCGGTTCACCCTCTCCCCACACCCCCTCTGCCCCCCCTACTCCTCTCAGTATAAGCATGTGTTCTTCATTTGTCATAATGGTCAACTTGACCAAGATCCTAGTGCATTATTTGCCTTCTCATATCACCAAATATGGATGATCTTCTTACAACTCCCAATTTTGACCCTTTCCATGTAACCTCCCTATTTAATGTCTTCTTCAACAATAATCAAGATATTGTGGAGAATAAATAAAGCCCACTCCCCCACATGGGCATCCATCTTAATCCATTCCATGATTTTTGGAGACTAGACATTATTTATCGTCTACATATTTAAATACAATTTGCGAGACTTAGGATTTCCAAGGTAATGGCTTACCTGATCCTAACACCTTCGTATAGTGGCTTCTTTTCTGCTTGGCACTCTTATTATTTTCTACAATAGTTGGCTTATACACTCACCCTTCACTTGGTCCTCACAAAAAATTGTAATTTTACTCCAGCGTTCACAAATCTTCAAAGCATGTTATAGTTGGACTTTCAATTAACTTAAATAGATTCTTTTGCTAGGGTTTGACATATTCTTCTTTTCTCCTTTCAATAGTGTTTTCTCCAAATGGATTGGTTTAGCAAGCCCTCTCCTAGGGATTCCTTTCTCTAAACTAGCATACCCTTCACATGCTATTTTCCATGGATTGGATAGGAATCAAATCTAATACCTCACATGTACGTGCTAGGGTGCCCTACCATTGAGCTGCTAGCACTCTTTGTGACTGAGGCTTTTTTGTAGGCTACTTATTATGATTTGTGTGTGGCTGATTTCTCCAACACCTCCCCCACCTCCTTGGCATGCACTCCTTCCCATTTCTCCTCCCACCTCCCCCAACTGCTTTTCCTGCTTAAGACTTCACTCCTTGCAATCCTGCTCTTCACATCCCTTGGACATTTAACTTAAAAACAGCCACAATCATGTCCAAGTCCTGTTCAAAAGTATACATTTCTCTAAGTCTTCACTTGTGAGAATTGAACCTCCATAGATCTTTGAGAGATTTTAAAGCTCTTCAACTTGTATTGCAAATTGCAGATTCTTCCTCAAGAAATCTGTGCTCCTACTTTGCTTTTGATTTTTTGCATTGGTTTGGAGAGTATAGTGTGTTTCAAGACCGGCATTGGTCCTGGGTTTACGACCATGAGATTCTCACCCAAATAGACAATCTGCAGACTGCAGATACATTTTATTATATGAAATGCTTCAAAGCTCTGTTGAAAGGATTTTGGCACCATCATGGATAGTTATAGTAACTCCTTATCTTCTTGTCTTGCCTTCTTGCCTTTTATATTCCCTAGGGCCTCAACTCTCAACAGAATTGCTTCAGTCATCTATACACGAGCTAACACTGGAGCAAACTTAGCATCATCTTGGATTTAAACGACCACCTTCTGCAGAAAATCAAGATTCGATTGCTTTCCTTTTCTTCTTCCCAACTTTCTGCTCCAGTGCTTTCTTGCCTAACACAGAGTGAGTCATATAAACCATGTCCTTTGTCTCTGCATGAATCAGTTATTTAATATTTTGTTGGATTCACTCCTCTATGGCAGTCTCTCGTCTTCCTCATATAGGGGAAGACTACGTTTTCAGCTTCCACACAGTGTACAAATAGACTGTACAGTTAGCATGCACATGAGAACCATCCACAAAAGAGCACATTCATGAATGCCTCGTTATTCATCACAATTTGATTAACAATATAGGGATTGGCCACACTTGGCATTTCCAATCACTGCAGACCATGTGGCACATGCCATCCTTTAAATCCCATTATAAGGAAATTTAATTGGGGAGAGTACCACACTTTCCAGTCCAATTCTCTCTGACCTAACAAAGGACATCATAAATATCCCACAATACACGAACAATCAGCTAATTTTGGAACATAAAATGAAGCCATATATAACTCTTCAAATCAACCTTGGCACTCTCAAACAGGATCTTGATACATGCTCGTAATGGTATTACCAAAGGTCTTTATCTGTTCTCTACTCACTAGCAGTGTTTAAACTTGGTGATTTGAAAGAGTTTAACTCAAGTTTTGGGCTTTGTTTCGAATGCTTTTCAACTTCCAGCTTAGGGTAGCAACCTTTGTTATAGCATTTATAGTAATGCAAGAATATCCTCCAACAGAAATCACCTTCTTCCACAATGATAGGAATAGCTTCCATCCTTTTCCCAGTGCTATTATAGACTTTGCCTCATTATTGGTGCCTCTTTGTATTCTTAGCTTTCACTGAAAGGTGCCCCTTTGTAACGACCCGACCTTTCGATTAAATACAAATTTCCAAATTTACATCAAACGAGTGAATAAACGTGCTAACAAGTCATTGCAATATAATTTTTCTTTCTTTTATTGATAATATATGAACAAGATATCATATTGAAATCACAATAAAGATTCCATTTCATTACAATAACTTCACAAGTACAAGTAACGAGAAAACATACCTTAACTAACATAGCTCCAATGAGCTTTAGAACAAATAGATATAAGACGGTCCAAGATCTTCCCTTTCAAATCTTGGTTCTTTGTCGCCTGCTGTGGAGGAGAAGCATCACTCAGGCGCTTTTCCGCCAACCACGGACTCATAATGCGGTCCCCCGCACATCTAGCATAGTGCTTTGTCCTACATAAGTAGAACCTTGTAATCTCACAATCTCGAACTAGCATGTAATACTGGATCACGGTGAACTAACAGTGTAGTCTCAAGAGTCAAACAACGTAGAGTGGAGTCACACAACCTAGAGTTGAGTCTTGTACATCGCACTACTTTGATCAAAGAGTTCTCATTCAGTATTTTGAATGAAGGTCATTTGTCACATTCACTATCCAAGGCCGATTTGACTTAAGGCTATCTTACGCTACGCATAGGTTTTACTTCAATGGAAGTTCCCAGTATCCCAGAATAACTTATCACAAATTAATCTACTTGGCTTAACTACTTAACTAGTAAGTGCACAAGCTAGGTATTTCCCCAATGGATAGTCCATCATTCCAAAGATAACCTACATAACTTGGATAACCCGACTTACGTGAAAGTATTATAAACCCTTTTTCCCATACTGGATTAACCGGTAAGTACACAAGCTAGGTATATCCTTCAATGGATAGTTTGTCATCCCAGATAACCTATCTTCAAAACAATCTACTTACATATAAGTATAATAAGTTATCTCCCATACTAGATGACCTCTCCTAGGCGTAAACACAAGCTTTCCTAGTTAAATCAATAACTTAGCTAAGTGTATCATATGAGCTTAACATGTTCAATCATACCTAAAATAAAATACTGATGATAAACACCCATCTCCTACTATGGAGTATATACAAACCCATTGCATCCCATGTTCAACATATCTAGTATAATTAAATACCTATGTTGTTCCATATGTATCTTAGTTGAATTCCTCAGTTAAGTAATCTCTTTGACATATCTAGTATGTTTAGATACTTGTGTCAAGCTACTTCTTGACATATCTACTACAATTAGATATTTGTGTCAAACAAAATCTCTTATCATAGAGTACTCTAACCACATAATTCAAGTAGTCCATAGGCTTCCATTCCCTTTTCCACAAGACAACATATACATAGAAATACAGTTCCATAAATAATTTACTTTTCAAGCACAGATAGCGAATACTATCCAAGAGACCATTCACTCCCTATGCATAAACTGCAAATACAATCCAAGAAGTATTTAATGGATAATTAAAGAAGAGATAGTAGAAGAATATCCCATGCCTGTAATTCACTTTTCCACAGAATGACGTTGTCACAGCCTTCACTTTTCCTTCAATCCAATCACTTTCAGTACTTCAGATAATTGATAGTACTCTCTCAACGCTTCTCTTTTCCTCACACAAAAATAGATATTCGAAACTGGTAATTACACAGGTGTAATTAGCAACAGGCGTATGTCTTAGTAAGATACACCTTTCTCAATTTCTCACTCAGAAAGGATGGAAGTTGTATAATAACTTACAGCTGGTAATGTGTGATGCACAAAAATGTATAAAACAAGGGATTATGATTTCAGTCTAGAATCTCAATGAAATCAGAATGATTGAATGCCAAGCAATGAGCAAATGCGTATGAGTGAATTCTCATTCAAGAGATGAGTGAAAGCTTCCAAAAAGGTAAGTGTATGTGTCAACAAAAGATGAGTGAATGCTGCACAATGATAAGTAAGTAAACAAGAAGAATGGGCGGCTATTTATAGAGCCCCTAGCCCATCGAATTCCTCTTCTATAGGCATGTATACTGCCAGAACTGTATTTGAATGTTTCAATTTGATAAGTGGTGGATTTCTATCACCATACTTAGCACTTCCAAAGGTGAGTCAACCTCTATCATTGACAGCAGATTGAAGAATGATTCAAACCTGCACATGGTGAAATATGAAGGATCGACACCTACAAGCGTCTCCCAATTATGGCGCCAATCATGAAATCTGGCAGGTAAATAATCATAGTGAAAAAGTCCATTGTTGTTTGTAATCCATGTGTTTGCATTCCAACGACTTGGTCTCAGTTTGCGCGTTTGTGCATGTCTTATTTCAGCGCTATATTTTGTTTTGATTCCAAAAGTTCCAAACTATAGTTCAATGAAATATTTCATCTTTCCAATGTTGGCGTATATTTTCCAACGCCAAAAGACAAAGTTTCGATTCATTCTATTCTCATAGTCGGCTGGGTAAATTAACCCGATTTCCATAGTTAATGAACAATAGTCGGCTGAATGATATTTCATTCAATTCTCATAGTTAGAGTTAAATATCAACTCAAGTGGAAAATAATTTAATTTCCACTAGTGAGATTTAAAATATTAAATACATACATATATTATATATATATATATATATATTTAATTACTCCATGTAATTCATATATATATGGATATATTATTTTATTGTAATATATATAACATATAATATATGTTATGCCAGTCAGCTTATCCAATGTGTATATATATATATATACATATATGTAAATTGTCGAGCAATAATAATATAATATTATTAATATCCACATATAATAGGTGGTGTACATATATACATGTATATACCTGTATATACCTCAATGTACACGTATATGTAGGTATACCATATCGATACATCCGTATGAGGATATCCATCTGCTAATCATACGCCTGTATCGATATGCATATACATATGGATACGTGTATATACTATATATATGTATATATGCCCACTCCCTATTCACTTACCTTCATTCACGTTACCATCATAAAGATCGTAATCTCACAAAACATGTACAAGGATAGACATCACTTATAAAAGCATACAAAAGTAAACCAAACCTTACTAGTGCAAATACAAGCTATGGACGACTTACCTATAACCTTACACAAACTGACTTAGTTCACTCAATCTAAGGTGACGTGTGTGTATGCTTAGATAGTTCACTTTACCAGTTACCCGACCAAGCTTCTCTCCCGAGTGATACTTCCCCTCTGCCTGGGGGATGAACATTTACCTGCAACCACTAGCACATACCTTAGCAGTCCTTTGTTCACAACAATAAGCAGCATATATATATAAACATCTTTAAAGTTAGAATAACAATACTTCAATAACCATCTATTCATATATATGCAGTATTTCACCATGAATAACATCAATTGAGATAACATCAAATGAAACAACGTGAAATGAGATAACATACATATTGATAACAAGGTACAAGCATCTCCAAATTTCACATTACATTCATATTTACCCTCTATAGTAATAGTAAATAGTAACCTCACAATTTGGGATGTAACACCCTTGAAGCTGTATCAAAATTAATCTTGCAGCAACCTTGTGGCAGTGGGTATTAACTGGACCTCCCTTTTTATATTCATTTTTCTTTTTACAGAATTTTAAACATTAGCTACTTATTAAAAGTAAACTAATTTGTTAACACATGCATAACCGTCTATATTTAATCAAATACCCAAAATCCTTTTGATTACTCTCATTCAAACAACTGCAGTAATACAGAAAATATCATGGTATTTTAAAAGCCCTAAGCAGTTGTATATAACTTAGAAAGATTTGTTGGTTTCAATTGTTAGATTTTCTTGAATGATGCCGTCTGCCCTGTCCTGTCGTTTCACATTCTTCAGCTGTGATATGCCTAAATTTATGTACCATGGTTTTGAATCTTCTGAACATTTTTGAAATCCTAAATTTTGATGAACCTTTCCTCATTGAAAAAATATGAACTTTTCTAACATGGTAACCATTGTGACAGGAAAATAGCAGTAATGTTGTTTCTTGTTCTTTCTCAAAGATCAACTGATATATAAATGTTTCTGTTGTGCAAGGCAACTTATGGCAGGAGCTATGGGAATCTGCAAAACCAATCCCTGCTGCTAAACAGACACCACTATTTGATGAAGATTTGGCTGGGTAACTGATTCTGGTGATATCTATGGCTTTGATAGCCTTTACTTGGACACATATTTTAGTGAATGCTTTTTGAATTGGATTTTATATTGCAGTGAAAGCACCATAAGCTATTTAGAGGACATTGCACCTTCTGATTTGTTTGAGCAACTGTTTATTGTTGCTGTAAGTATGGGCAAATCCTTTCATTTTATTCATTTGTCCATTGTTTATGTTTTTCTGTGTGAACCTTGTAAGTATTGGAATGCTACACTACCATTGCAACATTTTACAAATAAAAGGAACAGTTTATACCAGAATTGATGCATATGAGAACATCAAAATTCATGCTTTATTGAAGGCAATGTTTAATTACAGAGAATTGAGTTCAGAGAGGACTGTACATAAAAATCAGTGCCATCCCTTGACTGCAGCAATTCTATTTAAAGGGCCAACAGTTGTCAGTTAGACAATGACCATTGGGTCGCTGTTTATAACTTACTAACTTACTACCTTCAGTCGACAATTAGATAACAAAACAAGTCGGCTGTACAATTATTAACAAAATACAAATTTATGCTGATTACAAACCTCGTTTTTTCTTCTAATTAACTCATTTTTTGGTCTATTCTTCTAGTTATACTAAATTAAAACAATCAAAGAAATATCTATTAGAACAAATACACTCTCAATCAAATCATGGTTTACAGTAAGCCTCTTGTACATGGATTAGATCATATACTAGTTCTAGTACATGGTAATGGGCTAGTAATACCCATATATGTAAAATGACCAAGAAAATAACATACAACTGTTTTTCATTGTGTTAACCCTTAAACTCTCTGAAGCATTTATTATCTCATCTAGGAGCTGCTAATGGGATTTTAACCAGATGAATAATCTGATTTTTATGAAAATCAGTGTCCTCAAGGCTTGAGTAGACTGGCTATACCTATGTGTCCCTGTATTTGTTTAGGCTTTCTTGTTCATAAGCATGTTAAGTCCATTAATGTCTATTCTCAAAGTATCTAGAGAAGAAATATTCTATATTTTTTGGTTTTCTGGATATGTGCCATTGCTAGTTTCTAGTCTTGGCCTCCAAACTTGGTATAGGTCTTGATCATCTTTGCATTTTATTATGGGGTCTTCCTCTCACGTGTCTATTTCTACTCATATTCAGACAACTTGCTTTGAGTTTACTCCCTCCAGTCATGTTTTTGTATATACATGCATAATGTTTTAGTTCTGTATTTATAAGTTGTTTTCCAAAACCTAGCGCTCTTTCTACCCTGCTACTTTTCTGTTATAAGTTATAACTAATAACTTTGATTGTTTTGATATATTAATATAATTTCATTTCATCTCAATTGCTTCCTTAAGAGAACAACTTTAGAAAAAGGTGCCAACTCAACTGTTGAAAACTGATTTTTGGTAATACAATTGCCTTATTCCTTTTTTCTATGCTATTATACCTAGAAGCCCCAGGAGCCACAATAAAAAAGTGACCAGTATCAAATGTCCATCAGTCACCATGACCATAGAAGCAGTTAACACATTCTTAACATGAAACCCTCAAAACCCACCAACCTACAACAAACAAGGTCTGAGCACAGTTGTCCAAAACACTAGTATATCAAACTCACCAGGGACAGGGAAATTACATAGGCTCATGTGTGCCATAATCTTATATTCACTTTTAGAGAAAACAACTTTTGGAGCACAATGACAACAGAAATTACCAGGAGCTGAAATTTCCATAACATTATCAAAGTCCTCATTATCACAGCAATTACAAAAAGCCACCACTGTGTCCTCTGAGAGTGCCACCATAAAACTTATTGCAATTTCCTCCACAGCCTGTTGAAGACAAGCCAGCCTCGGCTTCATTGCAAACAAAACCACAGAATGATGGGCCATCTCCTCAATGTCATCATGGATCAGATACGAGCCAGTCACCAAAGACAACATAGCCCTGCTCAAAGTCTGGTCCATGTCGAACATATTCTTTCTCCCTATTGAATGACCTAGGTCGAGTAGCAAATTTGACATGGCTTCCCTAATATCAATGCTCAGAGCACCATCAATGTCCTTTGCAAGCTCCCAGACTCACACCAACCACAACCTAAGATCTAGGTTCTTTACCTCCCATTTGAGAAATGCCATGAAGTTCAATCGCCATCTATTCGCTAGAGACCTGCTGCTTCGGAGATTTCCTTATTACTCCTCCCATACTGTCCTTTCATCGCCCTTAACAACTAATCAATCATCATTCCACGATACTTCAGCCCAATTATTGGGTAATTGCCCTATTCCTTTTCAATGAATTTTCTTCTTGTGTATATTTATGCCATCATCTAGAAGGAAATACTAATGTCTGTGAGTAAATACATTTAGGCAATAGCAATGCAAAGTAAATCCTGTCTATGATACTGCCAACAAGGGGTGTCTGAAAACGATTCCAATTAAAAAGAAAGAAAATCATAATACACAAAAAAAAAAGTTCATCCAAAAGAAAACAAGAGACCTATTTTAAGCACATAGAGAAAACAAAACAATACAATCCAAGGTATAAGCAACAAAAACCAATTTACAATAAGGAAATAAACTCTAGATGAGAAATCTTTTCCAATAATTCAGTTATAATGATTTTCAAATATAATCAAGGAAAGTATTGGTTTAGAGAAACGCTTGCACATTTCTATGCACATTAATGTAAGAGCTTCCATCAACACTCTTTGATATGTATTCAGTTCATGTAGCTCATTGTACCCAACCCCTTTGAACTCATTGATTTAAATATAGAAGATAATAAATCCATGTTACAGCTGAGCAGACACCAAGAGGCTTTACCATTAAAAAATAAAAGGTGAGTCAACCAAATCCTTTTCTTCTTTGATGAAATTATCTGCAAAAAAATCACAGTTAATAGTAAATGCAAAACAAAATGTACTAGCTTCTCACAACAGATGGGTCTCATCTCAGATCACTTCGTTGACTTTTTCTACTTCAATGCCACACTCTATTCTACTTGAGTAGATGCAGATTTAAAATTTATGTGGGTTTTTGCTATTTTAGGAAAAATAAAAGAATTTTACTCCATATTTTGATAGGAGATGTCTGTCCTACTCCATGGGATGAGGATTTCATTCATAATTTTTGGAGGACAACAACTGTACATGAGTTTGGAGGAGAGTTGCATCATCTCCTTGTCATGGGTGAGCTGCATAGGGATGATACTCTATCACCCTATGACCTTGACACAATCATTTGCATCCCCATAGGTCGATCTTACAGTCTTGAGGGTGTTGATTTGTCCCTTATCAACAACCTAAGAGGAGCTGCTACACTTTTTCCGCCACCTATGAGCGGTACTCATCACATCCATAGGAGGTTTGCAGAGATTGGAGTGAGGTGTTGTGATGCTGGCACTTCGAGTTACCTCCATCTTCTCATGTTTGATGGATGTGAGGGTTTGATGTGTTGGGATCCAGGTGGTGACAGGTTTGGCACATCAGATTGATTGGATCCCGATGAGCTGTTTCACCACTCTCAGCCTGGTGAAGGTTATATTAGAGTAGCATAGTGGAAGTTTGTGAGCTTTGAATATGGTGGACTTCTAGTTGGGATGAGGGATCCAGGATTCACTATGTTTGGCAGATTGCTTCTTTTTCATAGAGTGATCTATAGAGCTGCCAAGTTTAGCTCTATCATTATCTAGTGGATGCAGTGGGGTTTTGGTAGACCATTCTACAGACTGATTTGGGATCTCAACATTTAGGTGATAGGCTAGGGTGTTCAGGAGAGGATTGCTTGGGGACAAGCAATCTTGGGGAGGGCAGATTGCAATGTCCCCTTTTCCTAGGCCAGTATCTTTTGTAGAGGTTAGTCTATCACTTGGTTCTCGTGGACTAACAGGGTGGGTAGGGGGCCCTTTGTGGTCATTTGCAGACTCATTCAGTCAACCCTTTTGAGCTCAGTCAGTGGGTTTCCCATCTCGGAGTTTATCAAGGGTTATCGCAATATGCTTCCCGAAGCTTATTCGGGCAATTGGACCACACTTACTATTTATAGTAAGTCACTAGGGTCTTTGGTATGGTCAATTGGGGGCTTTTCCATTTTGGGTATGATGGCATATTTATATCTTGGTTATATCTTGGCTTGATTATGGTCCCATGTGTTGAGTATTAATAATGTCAAATAATAAGGTTACATTAATTAATTTAACTTTATGCGTTATTATAATATATTAAAAGGGACTTTATATTAAAGGGGATATAAGTGATTTTTAAAGTGTACTTTATAATATAAGTTAAGAGCCTTTTAAAAAGGGAGATATAAGTCATTTTTTAAAAGGATGTTGTAATAAGCCTCCTGACTGCTGGGTTATTTTTTCTATGCAAGTGCTTGAATGTTTCTTTGTGTTTTGGATTGTTTTGTATTTGTTTTGATTTTCAATGGGAATAAATGCCAGGTAATAGATATTAAAGCAAACCAACATATACAAACTTGCGAAGGTAAGGAATAGAAGAATGACTTCAACTGCCAATACAAATCAGATTTATAACTTCTTTGCTAATACAAATATATGTTCATAACAGAGTTATTATTTCATTGCAGTTACAATGTATTCATACCTGGATAATCCAAGCCTAAATATGCTAGTCTGAAGCTCACTATCGACATTTCTGGAAATGTTTATCAGCAGCTTGGAGCTTTGAACAAATGGATGCCATGCTTGAATAGTTGTGTTCTCCACTCTTAAAATGTATCAATCTGAAAACAGTGAGCCAGCTGTCCACAAAGATGATGAATTCAGTCATTAACATGAGGCGTTACATCCAAGAAGAAGGATGCCCAACCTCCTAAGAAGTACGGTCTGGCAACAAGGGTTTGTACAGCCCAACAGCTAATAACTAGTGTTGAATTAAGGTAGCTTCGGTCAGATATAAATGACGATTGAATATATTCAACATCATCATTTATATCGAAATCGCTACATCCAAAGTATAGTTTTCGATCTGCATTTAGAGGATATAAATTGTACATATAAATCAGATCGAGTTCCAGATTGGATGACATTTAAATGAACAAAGATAAATATAAATCGTCCTTCATGGTTGCTAAGTGACTAAACTGATTAATGTTCGGTTGTCTTAGTTAGACGAAGGGACACAATAACTAAGACACGTCCCATGAGCGGACGTGTCTCCACCTTTTTGGAGACACATCCGCTCATGAGACATGTCTCCCTAAGACGTCGTGTCTCCCTATCATGGGATGTGTCTCCCTATCTGTATTTATGGGAGATCCGATCCTCAAGATCATCGAAATTAATAAATGTTCTGCACTTGAGGATCGAATATCTATAACAAAAATTCAGACTTAGAAATTCATACATACATCCAGATTTGACTTGACATCAACTTCATAATTTCAAGTTCATTATTTAGTTTATAATTTGATAGATTTGATCATCTTGAACATGGTATCAGAGCCACGTTGAGAAAAGATCCGATTAAAGGGGATATAAGTGATTTTTAAAGTGTACTTTATAATATAAGTTAAGAGCCTTTTAAAAAGGGAGATATAAGTCATTTTTTAAAAGGATGTTGTAATAACCCTCCTGACCGCTGGGTTATTTTTTCTATGCAACTGCTTGAATGTTTCTTTGTGTTTAGGATTGTTTTGTATTTGTTTTGATTTTCAATGGGAATAAATGCCAGGTAATAGATATTAAAGCAAACCAACATATACAAACTTGCGAAGGTAAGGAATAGAAGAACGACTTCAACTGCCAATACAAATCAGATTTATAACTTCTATGCTAATACAAATATATGTTCATAACAGAGTTATTATTTCATTGCAGTTACAATGTATTCATACCTGGATAATCCAAGCGTAAATATGCTAGTCTGAAGCTCACTATCGGCATTTCTGGAAAAGTTTATCAGCAGCCTGGAACTCTGAACAAATGGATGCCATGCTTGAATAGTTGTGTTCTCCACTTTCAAAATGTATCAATCTGAAAACAGTGACCCAGCTGTCCACAAAGATGATGAATTCAGTCATTAACATGAGGCGTTTCAGCCAAGAAGAAGGATGCCCAACCTCCTAAGAAGTACGGCCTGCCAACAAGGGTTTGTACAACCCAACAGCTAATAACTAGCAATGGATATAGTCAGCAATAAATGTCTCCTTGATTTGTCAATGAAAATCTGTCAAACCCTTGCATGAAACTCCACAAATCTGCTCAATATTGACTCCTAGATGGAGCCAATCTAGAAAAAAACCTTCAGCTGGTATTCCACAACCTCAGGCAGCTGATCAATGAAGATACCACGTTCTCCAATGTCAAGAAATTGCAGAAACCCCGAGGTTTCTTCTCCTCACACGCCAAACTCACAAAAGCCAAGTTTATAAAAATGCACAAAGAATCCATTGATCTGCTTGTTGGCTGCCTTTATGTGACTCATGAAAAGGCTCGACTTCCAAGATGGCTTTTAAGTCATTAAAAATATATTTTATGTTGCTTTTGATGTACTATAATATATAACTCATTAATTGAATTTTAAGCTATGCTCCACGGGGATGCGTCCCCTACCTTTTTTGGCTTGTACCCGTACTGGGGACAAAACGGGGATGTGGGGACAGCAAGGAAACATCCCCTAGCCGTCCCTTTTTTCACAGAAAGTTTTTGAAACTTCTAGGGGATGTTGTTTGCAGATTTAGGAGACTTAGGGGACAGCTAGCAGTACCCGGTACGGCCAGGACGTCCCCTAACTATCCTAGGGACTGCTAGCCGTCCCTTGTGGCCCAACAACATCTTACTTTATTTTTTTGTAAAAAAACACATTTTAAATTAATAAAAAGGGGATGGATGGGCCCACAAGAAACCCCCACCCCTTTAAACAAAACCCAAACCTACTTGACTTATCAAAACAACTAAAATAAAAAAAACATTCTCATTTTGACATTTGCAAACTTGAGGTGAAGAGCAACAAGTGAAAGAGGAGAGAACAACACTTGAAAGGGGAGACTAGGGCTTCAAATTTACTTCATTAGAGGTAAGTTCTTCATTTCACATTTGTTTTCCATTTTTTCAAGTTTTTTTCGACTTTTTTTTATCATGTAGGGTAGTGTGAATTTATTTTTTCCTTTATTTGAACTTGCAGCTCTCTTTTCAATTCTTAACCAAAAAAAATCATGAGCAGTAGTGAGATTACTAGTAATGATAGTGAGGAGGTTGAGGTTCAAATGCATGAAAGAAGTAGACATAGAAGTAGAACTCATAGAAGTATGGCAGCCATTAGGGGTTCTTCAGGCAGCAGGAGTGGAGCAGGGCCAACAACTTCAAACCCATTTGAATGTCCTTCTGAAGTCCTCAAAACCTATGCAAAAGGCCCATTTAGCTTGGAGTCATATATTTTCTATGTTTTTGTCATTTTATACTTGAAACTTGGAGCCTTTGCGTATTTTTTTTTCTTTTCTTATATATGTATGTACATTCATAATGAAAGCATTTGAGTTTCTTTAATTTGCCTGTCAATTCTCATATGAAATCTTAATTCAAGTCTAAAAATTTATATTAAGCTTATACAATGTCTAGAATGAATGCTTTATCAATGTTATGCTATGAACATTTGAAATTTCTCTATATTTTTAAAAAATTATCTTTTTTATCAGCCATCCCCTGCCGCCCCCTAAAAAATGACCCAAAAGTACTCCCGTACCGAAAACTCGTCCCACCGTACTTGACACTCCTCGTCCCCAAAACCCCATAGAGCATAGCTTTTAAGTCATAATGGCCCCACTTGACATAAAGTTAAGTTATAACTTTATAATATGCTTTTAAAATATTAATTATCATTAAAGCCAACTTTAATAATAATATCTCCCTCAATAAACATTATTTCACCATCCCCATCCGAACTTGGAGGTCAACACTGAATCCACAACACGTCCAGGTGCCTTACTATTATTAGCAATATTGGACTCCAACCTCGAGGTGACTTACTATAAATAGTAAGTGTGTTTAACTGAGTCCCAAAACACCAACAAAGGCCAAACCTGAACAATACCATGCTCCGGAGAAGAACAACCCAATAATTGCCAAACAAGACCCTCTAACCATGAGTATTAGCCTACGAGGGTCAACAAATAAGCTAATCAACAAGATGCAAAGGCGAACAAAAATTGGGACATTACAGTCTGCATTCCCTGAAATTGCTTGTCCCCAAGCAATCTCCACTACAAAGAAACACCACTCCACCTAGGTCCCAAGGGAAGACCTATATAATGTCTCTCATAGCAACAACTGACTCCTAAAGCACTAGCATAAGTACAACTGACAAATCACTGTAACCACCGTAACCAACAACATTTCTAGTGTCATGTACCTCAAGAGCATGAACCTCGGGAGGAAGCAACTTTGAGCGCTGAAACGATTTGCTCCCCTCAATTGCGCAAATAGAATCATCATACAAACTATCTTTCCCATGCGCACAAGAATTGTGCATCGAATGCAATTCGTGTACAGGTGAATCAAAAACAAAACTGTAGGCACTCCTCACTGTGTACACACTGTAAAACTCCTCTGTGAGCTTTGTCCTGAATCCTGATGCACCAGAAGGATCCCAAACACTGCAATCATTGCTCAAATCTGTATTAGTGTCAGATGTGAGGGCAACATCAAACTTGAAGAGTGGATTGTCATAAACCAATCCAGCATCGAACTCAAATAATGGATTATTCACAAACTGCACATCCACTCCATGTTGAACTGAATCATCCATCTCCAAACCCCAGGAGCAATGGGTAGAATCAAACTCCTCTTGAACAACTTTCTTCTCTCTCCTTCCATACTTCTCTCTACTGAGAGAGAACGCAAAATCCCATCTGCAATTCCCCTCAACATGTAACCTCTACCATTCATCTTCATCTTAGGTACATTGAGGGTAAATTCTCCAATATCTTGGAGCCATTTCATGCCTAACACTATGTCCATCTCACCCATGCTAACCACATAGAATTTAGCCTGAAACTCATAGTCGTTCAACAAGAGAGTGAGATTACATATCCGCTTGGTGCAAGTAACGGTATATCCATCTGCAACCTTGACCCTGAATCTTGCGAAGTCCTCTATCTGGAGTCTATACCTAGCTACCAATCCCTCATCAATGAAGTAATGTGTAGCTCTAGTGTCAAGCATAGCAATACAAAGCTGTCCATTCACATCTCCTCTGAATCTGAAGGAAACCCCTTTCTGTATATCAACAAACAATGCTAAAGGAGACAATTTAGCATTTGGTCCAAACTCTATAAAGGCTCTTCCAACTTCGTCATCCTCAGGAGCAGCTTGCTGATCTGAATTTTTAGAATCAGAATCCTCATAGTGAACCCACATCATATGGTTGGCCTTGCCCTTAGGCCTCAATGGACAGTCATGCTCTTTGTTGTAGGGCCCTTTGCACCAGTAGCAGAATTGTTGTTTCCTCAATTCATCCTGTGACTCCTCATCCACCTTAGTTGCTGATTTCTTTTTCTTATCAGCAGATTGTTGTGGACTCTCATCGCTGGAAGAAGTAATAGCTTAAGGAGAAAACTTCTTTTTTGGAGAAGGTAACTCCATACTACGCGCTTTTTTCATGGATTCCTATAATGATAGGGGAATCAAAAGCCTTGATCCATCCTCTCAAAGGTTCCAATAAGCCCTCGCTAAACAATATGACTAATCTCCACTTAGATAAACTAGGTAACATCATTGAGAGTGTCTGAAAATCATTGATATAAGCTTCCAAACTACCCATCTGCTTGAGTTGTGCAAGCTCTCGAAAATACAACTCAGGATCTTTCTTGTCAAAGTGCTCGATCAACCTGTTAGTAAACTCATGGTATGTTGTGATGAGGTGATGTTGTAAGGTGACCATACGATGGTGCCACCAATCATGTGCCAAACCGTCTAAGTGCAATGTGGCGAACTTGATGGCCTCATCCTCCTACATAGGCCTCAATGACAAATAATTATCCAATTTTTGCACCCACGATCTAGCAGTGCACTTGTCACTGCCATCGAAATGAGAAAAAATGACCTTACTGCTTACTGAAAATCTTAAGTACCCTGTGGTTGTTGTTGTGCCCTCTACTCTGCTCTAACTCCACGACCTCCTCGAGGCTTTTTTAGGTCTAGTGACTGATTAAGTTCTAATGCCTCCCTAATCTCTGGAACTAAGGACATATACTTTGCATAGTGCCTGGTGATGTCTGTTGCAATGGGTACATGTTGCTCTAGCGCCTGAACTGGTGGAGACCGTGGATGTTGTGGCTCCTCTCTAGGGGTAAGGTAGGCTGGTTAGGCCTGGGAATCGATCCCATATATGATGACGCCTACTGAAATACTCCACCCTGCGTACCACTCCACTACCCCTGGTAACCCATCTGCTAGGGTGGTACAAACTATCGCATAGTTCCCATCAATTGCGACATCATATCCATCATATTGTCATACTATCTCTAGGCTCTGGTATCAGGACTGAGTGACTCTACTCGTCCCTTGTCTCTCCTAGCCATAGTGCTTGTATTACTATCTGAATCACTGCCACTACTAGAATTATGAATTCCCAAAATCTTTGATATTGTCTCACCCTCCGGAACAGGAGGTGGCTTCCACTGCTCAAAACCTCTAGAGTAATGTCTAAATTCTCTGCTCATGACCGATGCCCCACAAGATGGCAAGAGACCGCTCTGATACCACTGTAATAACCCTCCTGACCGCTGGGTTATGTTTTCTATGCAACTGCCTGAATGTTTCTTTGTGTTTTGGATTGTTTTGTATTCATTTTGATATTCAATGGGAATAAATGCCAGGTTATATATATTAAAGCAAACCAACATATACAAACTTGCAAAGGTAAGGAATAGAAGAACGACTTCAACTGCCAATACAAATCAGATTTATAACTTCTTTGCTAATACAAATATATATTCATAACAGAGTTATTATTTCATTGCAGTTACAATGTATTCATACCCGGATATGTAGCAACCCCCATACTGGGTAATTAAAATTTTTCTACTTTCACAAATAATATACAAGGAAAAGCATACATGATGATAAAGTAAATAAAATTTTCTTTTCTTTTCATTGCAACATTTCATATTAAAGAAACAATTGACACAATACATCATTACTTTCCTTTCCAAATAAATAACAGAGTAAGAATACATACAAGTATAAAACAGCTCGGAAGCTTTTGAGCAAATAGGAAAAAGACTGTCCAGGTTTTTCCCTTTCAAACCTTGGTTCAATCAGAAGTCTATTGTGGCGGAGAAACATCACTCAGGTGCTTTTTCGCCAACCACAGACTTATAATGCGGTTCCCCGCACGTTTACTGTTAAGTAGACAACCCTCCCTTCTATGAAGAGATTGGTGGGGTAACCGATTCTGGTTTAACCAACTGAGCATAGTGTTGTGTCCTACATAACCAAATCCTTGTAATCCCACAATCTCAATCTAGTATGTAATCTGGACAACGGTGAACTGATAGTGTAATCGTCTCACAGTCTAAGTGGACGTAGGTGTACTACACTACTTTGGCCAAAGTGTTTCGGCAGTATTAAACTGACGGTCATCTATCACATGCACTAAGTCAGGTTCAGTTTGACTTGAGGCTATCTTATCCTACGCGTAGGCTAAGTCCTTTACCATGGGTAGTCAATCACCCCAAACCTCCTACATCAATCTACCTAATTAGGAAATGAAAAGCAGTCAACAAGTGTCCCTCAGGTAACTCCTATCCTGGAAATCTTTATCCATGGAGTACATAGCTTTTCCCAGTTAACCTACTAACTTTAAACTTTAGACTAACCTTGGTACTGGTTTCATCGTCGTCCTAGTATTAAATAGCTAGTTTCCTCATTTCCTTTATATAAGGAGATCAAGCAGTATACAAACAAATGCAATCCATCCAAATAAATTCCTTTTCCCAAAATAAAGTGGAATAATAGTTTCCCCTTTTTCCTTATTTAAATTGCACATGAGTCAATTCCATAAAATGCAGTCAAGCCATTCCTTCATAATGCAGACAAGCTATTCCCTTTAGTCTATGCAGCCATACATAGGAAACTGATTTTCTCTTTTACTTGACTGGTCTACTTATACTACAATACAATTTAATGCACAAAGTAAACATGTAGTTTCATCTATTTACAAACTAAAACAGAGATATTAAGTATATGACACTCATGCCTATTTCTTTGAGCTGGCCTCCTTGTTGCTTGTGAATGCTTCTAATACAGTTAGTAATAGGCTAGCAGCTCCTTTGTTCCTTTATTTAATCCCTCTCTCTTACTGCTCTTTCCAGATTCTAATCCTTAAGCTGAAGCTCAGAATGACTGGGTTTAATTTATGGAAATGCTGATTATTACTTATCTCAAAATTGATTCCTACAGCAGTTGCGTACATGTATGTTTGCAACAAATGATTTTCTCAAAGCTTGAATAGAATGGCAATGGGGAATTGTAGCTCTCAAAAGCAAATTCAAAAATAGCAAAGGCAAGTTGTGAATTCATAAAAATGATAAGGAAATGAACTCAATTTATAGAGTTCGGATTCTCATGCCAAGCTACAGTTTTGGCATGAGAATCGACACCTACCTTTATTTGAAAATGTCAAACTTGTTGTGGCAGCATTCCAGTAGCTCATTCAACTAATTGAAGGTGAGTCGACCTCCATTCAGGAAGAAAGATTCAAACATCGCATGGTAAAATGCGGCTGAGTGACACCTACAGGCGTCCTCTGTAATGGCGTACAAAACTAGCGGGTTTGTTTCCATAGCAGAAAATGTCCATGAACAAATGTGTCCCACTTGGCCAAGATTTTAGGCTCCCTCACACATTTACCGTTCCGCGTTTCACAAGCCTGCGAACTGGTCTCCTGTGCGCGCGTATTTTGCAGCAGCACACCTTCATTTTCCATTTTTCAAAAGTTTTGACCTTTGCTTTATGAAATATTTGAACTTGACATATTTCTCCTAACTTTACCACGGTGAAAGGAATGCCATAACTGTCAACGCAAATCATAGTTTATTTCCATTGGTAAAAATATTCGATAATCACCAAATGACTATAAATGTTTAAGTCATTTATTTTCTCATGGTAAACTTTATTCGATATTTACCAAAATGACTTAGAAATCTAAGTCTTTTATTTTCCAAAGATTTTATACATTTAAAATATATATAAATTCTTATATACATATATAATGTATTATATTATATATAGTCTATTATAGTTTTATTTCTCAAAATAAATATATATATATATTTAAATGTTTAATATTTAAATATCTATATATTTATTTTGGTAAGACTATAATAACATATATATTTATATAATATTAAATATATATATATATATATTTACACTTAAATATACATATACACATTTGCATAAAATCATTCAAATACGTGTATTGCGAGCCAGTCAACATACTTTCAATATACCTATTTGTGCAAATATGTGTATATATGTTTAATTGTAAATTCAAGGCAATATAATAATGTTAAAATAAAACATCATAGATAGTGTGTATATGTTTATAGATGTGTATATTCCATTTATATCGTCATGTGTATGTATCTATATGTATGCCATGTCAACACATGCGTATGGCATAATAATTGCCCATCATACGTCTATATCACCATGTCATACATATTGATACGTACATATGACTGATACATGTATACACATATACACCTTGCCTATATACATATATCAATTCACATTCCACATTTAGGGTCACTGAACAGTAAGTCAGGTTAACAAGTAACACCACTCACAAAGCACAAAGAAGTAATCCAAAACTCCTAAGCCTAAGGAAGACTTATCAAGATAAACCTATTTGATTCAATTTCTCTAAACCCTTAGTGAAGTGTGTGTATGCTCAACTGATTTACTTTACTGGTTATCCGACCAAGCCCCTCTCCTGAGTGATGTCTCCCCTCTGCCTGGAGGAATGGTTCCTATTCCTGCATCCATTGGCACAAAACCACGGTAGTTACTTGCTCATAACATTTACAGTAAATAAATCAATATTTCAAAAAGCAAGATTAATTATCCTCTTTCATGCATTGTTTTACCCAAGAATAACATCAATCAAGAACACAAAATGAGTCAACCATAAAGTGCAAAAGATTCTTAAATTGATAAGAAGGTTCAACACATTTTATTCATCCAAATTCTTCCTTACAAACAAAATGCTCTAAGCATTGCTAAAATAGTAGCTATACAATTTCGGGGTGTAACAGGATAATCCAAGCCTAAATATGTTGGTCTGAAGCTCACTATCGGCATTTCTAGAAATGTTTATTAGCAGCCTGGAACTCTCAAGAAATGGACACCATGCTTGAATAGTTGTGTTCTTCACTCTCAAAGTGCATCAATCTGAAAACAGTGACCCAGCCGTCCACAAAGATGATAAATTCAGTCATTAACATGAGGCGTTTCAGCCAAGAAGGACGCCCAACCTCCTAAGAAGTACAGCCTGGCAACAAGAGTTTGTATGGCTCGACAACTGATAACGAGCAATGGATACAATCAGCAATAAATGTCTCCTTGATTTGTCAATGAAAATCTGTCAAACCCTTGCAAGAAACTCCACAAATTTGCTCAATATTGACTCTTGGATGGAGCCAATCCAGAAAGCAACCTTTAGCTGGTATTCCACAACCTTAGGCAGCTGATCAATGAAGATACCACGTTCTCCAATGTCAAGAAATTGCAGAAACCCCAGGTTTCTTCTCCTCACACGCCAAATTGACAAAAGCCAAGTTTATAAAAATGCACAAAGAATCCATCGATCTGCTTTTTTTCTGCCTTTTATATGACTCATGAAAAGGATCGACTTCCAAGATGGCTTTTAAGTCATTAAAAATATATTTTATGTTGCTTCTGATGTACTTTAATATATAACTCATTAATTGGGTCCCCTTTTAAATACATCATTAATTGACTTTTAAGTCATAATGGCCCCACTTGACATAAAGTTAAGTTATAACTTTATGATATGCTTTTAAAATATTAATTATCGTTAAAGCCAATTTTAATAATAATATCTCCCTCAATAAACATTATTTCGCCATCCCTATCCGAACTTGGAGGTCAACACTGAATCCACAACACGTCTGTGTGCCTTACTATTATTAGCAATATTGAACTCCAACCTCAAGGTGACTTACTATAAATAGTAAGTGTGTTTAACTGAGTCCCAAAACACCAACAAAGGCCAAACTTGAACAATACCACACTCCGGAGAAGAAGAACAACCTGAGAACTGCCAAATAGGACCCTCTAACCATGAGTATTAGCCTATGAGGTTCAACTAATAGGCTAATCAATGAGATGCAAAGGCGAGCAAAAATGGGGACATTACAAATGTTATATTATAAAGTTGAGCGTCAAAATTTAAAAGAATGGAAAGCAGAAAAATGAAATTAAATGAAATATATTTCAAATGTGAATTTAGGTGTGGAGTTTGGGAAAAATATAAAAGAGCATTGAGAGCTCATTTTGCACATTCATGTGGTTGAAGAAGAATTTGCTAAGGGTTTTGCAAGAGGACTAGAGAGTCTGGAAATACTCAGCTTCATCGAGGACGAAAACCCTCATGAGGAACAACTTGATACAGGAGTGAAAAATCTCCTAAGCCTGCTTGCAGACAATTCCATTTCAAGGGTTGTGCATTGCGCTTTTAGAGATTGTTTAGAAATTACAAGAAGACTTCAATATTCAGGGTTTGATTGATTTAGTGAAGATTGGGGTTGTGTCTGTGCTTCAGAGGATTTGAATGGAGGTTTGAGATTCTGGTTATAATAACAAATAGAGGGTTTATTCCTTTGTTGGACGTTTGCATTGGTTCCTTCCTTTGCTGGTCAAAGGACATTGAGACATTCATATTGCTGATAAGAAATAGTGAAATACATTAACCTGGGCGTGAGATATAAGGGAATATTTGCTGCAGTAAGACTGGGTTGATTGCTATTATCAGATGTATATGCATATAATTGGGTCATGGGCTTTTCCTCAGTTGTAGAATGTTACCACGCCAAACATGAAACTCAAATATAGAAGGGATGTGAGCTTGGACGCCTGTAGCTGCATATTCTATGTGGTTTTCCCTTGCTTGGGTTGCATAGGAGTGTATGTTTGGTTAATGGAGGTGTGGGATATTCCGCCTAATGTGTGGGAGCTGTAGTGAGGTTTTGGAAGCCCTTTCCACCTGCAATATCATTGTTTCATGTGTGTAATGCATACTTTATGAGGCATAGGGTCACCTGTTAGAGAGGAGACTTCTTGAGCGTGACAATTTGCAATATACAGCTGCAACTTAAGTGCCCAACACTCTTGCTAGTGGGGTTTCATGCTACAACCATGGCATCTTTAGATACTACACAAACTAGTAGTTATACTAAGCATTGTAATTTTCATTATGAGTTTATTAATTGCAGTTATTGTACTGTCAGATTGTTATTGCTGAAGATTAGTGTTACCTATTGTTCATGTACAAGAGGATGAAATTAGTATTCATCTTTGTATAATGCTCTTTGAACATTAGACTGCAATTGTAATGAGCCCCTTAGGTTTTGCTTGAATTTTTTATCACAAATCCAGCACAATCACTAATGG
Organism: Sequoiadendron giganteum; assembly: GCA_007115665.2. Classification (NCBI taxonomy): domain Eukaryota; kingdom Viridiplantae; phylum Streptophyta; class Pinopsida; order Cupressales; family Cupressaceae; genus Sequoiadendron; species Sequoiadendron giganteum. The sequence continues at coordinate 343,612,084 of CM021109.1, read as the reverse complement.
TTAGCGTTAGATCCCAAAAGATATCCAACTTGAAAGTAACCTTCACCAAGAAAGTTCACCAAGATCCTATTGAAGGCGAGGTGATAGCTTATGGTGATGGGATCGTTAGCAGTACTGGATTGAAATTACAAACTGGAAATGTAAAGCAGGCGGTGATCTGACCATGAAGGTTCCACAGTACCATTTATTCAGTGGGGGGAAAGATATTACAATGAAGATCAATTCATCCACTTCTCAGCAGGCATTCACTCAAGTAGTGGGGATTCTCCACTTATTCAGTGGGTAAAATATGTGAGATACAATATTAATTCCTCCACACAAGCGGTAAACCATCTAGGGGTTACAATGTTTGAATTAAACACAAAGTAAATGCAAAAATAAGAATGACTGGGACAGTACTACTGTTACCAACATTTACAATGAGCTTATTGCAATGAATATACAATAGAAATCTGCTCCAAACTCCTGCAAGAATTATACTATACTTTTGATCTCAAATATGAGTTGGAACATCAAAGAAATTGAGCATAGAATATAAATATAAAGGTCTAATATGAAATACCAGCAAATTGAAAGTATAGACCAGCAAGCTAAACCAACACCAAATGCTTATTTCTCCCTCTAAACACCTTCAATGCACCTCAAAACTGAAACAATACTTCCTAGAGGTAAGGTGACTAGCAAGCAATAATCTTTCAATGCAAACCAACCTCCTACTAGAAAACACGAATTCCAATGCAAGTCTAGAGGAAAAGGTATGGCCCTATAAGGAGGGCGACCTCTCTTAAAAATCCCATTCTCCAAGATAAAATCTGAAATTGCTCAAGAAGGGGTGCCAACAACATTGAGATGGAATGGCTAAATACCCACAATGAAATAAGAATCATACAATGACCTGCCAATGAAAATATATTACACCCATATTAAAACCAACACGTACAAAATATGATATTATCACCAAATTCTCTAACAATGAAGCTCAATATGCACTTTTGAATGAAGCACACTCCTGATTGACCATCTAGGGAACCATAGTTTTAGGCCCAAAGAATAGTGTAAATGCTAAGCTTCCCCTTAGCCGGGTTCTGAAATCAATCCAACAGCATTTCGATAAGATAAACCATAGATGAGAAATGAGTGAGCAAAGGCCTCCTTTTATAGATTTTGAGGTGACTCTCCAGCTTCTCCAGATGGGACACCCTTCTTGTTTTGAGAATATTTTAATTTTTAAATTCAGTTTTCCAAGATCTTTAGGAAATAATAACCTTGGACTAATTAATAATTTCCTTGCAAAAGTGGCGTCCAACTTCAAGAATAATTTTCAACTTTAGAAATATTAAATTACCTCCTGATGAGGCGTCCACCCTCCAAGTCCACCCTTTTAAAATAACATGAAGTTATTGTGCTAGGCCAAGGGGGTCAAAAACACATTATAATAATTAAATCATTTTAATAAATCATTTCTTCAAAAATGCACCTCAAAAAGCCAAATCCAGAAATACTCAATTGCCCTGCCTGAAGAAGAAAGCTCACTATGCTGTTGCCAATCGGAACACTGCTAAAAATAGAACTTACTAAAAATAGTAAATATTGAAAAGTTGCCCATCTCTGAAAAACCCCACCATGGTGTTGCTGCTCCACTCTGATCACATAAACATAGCCAATAATCCAAAACTGCACAATCTTCCTACGAGCCAGGAAGAACTGAAAACATAATCCTACGACATCACTTCCTAAGAAAACTTTGTGGAACTAGAAACAACCATGCCAATGACTAACATGTTGTAATGCTCATGGGAGAATATTTTGATCAATTGCAAAAACACCTTATCAACATTGTTCCCCAAAGCATCAAACTGACTCACAGCAACAAATGTGACTCCCTCAAGAATCTTTGCAAAGCAAATAGAAAATCTTTGCAAAAATTCTATACTCACACCCTCATAAATCCATAAGGATGTACAATGCCTCCTTTTAAGCAAACTGATATCACTGAAAGAACTCCAAAAAATCTTCACATATCTCACATCAAGAGTCTCAAATTGATGAATCAAATCAGCTAATAGCTTGCTGCCCCAAACAATAATGTATGAGGTGATACCAAGAATTCCACTGTTTATCATAAAAAAAAACAACCCATACATGAATTATGACCATATTGAATCATTCCCTTGCTCATTCGAGGCAGAAATTCTGTCCAATTAGGAGACAAAAAGACCTGAAAATGAATAAACCAGCTACTTGACAGGTCTGAAATAATCATCTTAAGATCTGATTTTTGGAAAATCAACATCTAAGAAGGTAAGCAGTAGCTGCAACACAAGAATTTCTCATCAAAATAGGCATAACTGCTCATGAACGAGGCTAGTGGCACCTTCAGCAAGGGAGCCAATGCCACCACAAACCATCCTTTGATCACATTTCCTTCCCCGAACACCGATTTATGATCAGAAATAATGAACCAATGACAGAAAAGGAAGGTAGCAACAATCATACAACTGCAATTTTGGCACTTATCTCTACAACCAACCTTCTTTTTATGCATACCATTCTTCATAAGAATATATTTGGGATCCCAAATACTGATTCTCAACAGGAGACATTTCCCAACACATGAGTAAATGATCACAACTACATTCTGAATATATTGTGTTGGTTTATCCTCTTTAGAATTTTCAATATTTCCTTCTTGCCAAATAATGCCAAGATCCCAAACCATCAATATTGAAGAACCACTTCTCAGACGGAGAACTGTTCTCACATGAATCCTCTGATTTACCCGTTCCATCTAAATAGACACTTCTTGAAACTCCAAGAAATATTCAACAAACCTAAGTCCGTTGAAGAAATTGAATCCAGAATCTTGTGTCAAAAATTGCTGGAAAGATTCCATGAATCTTTCATCAAATCTAATTTTGTAATTAATTACTCAGAGAGAAGATGGTGACGTAATAGAATTTGACAAGATCCTCACAAGCATCCTCATCAAATAATGAATAAAATCCTCATCGATACGCCAATCAACTCTTTGTTGTTGATCAAAAAGAATGTAACGACCCCATCCTTGGGTAATTAAAATTTTTCTAACATTCATTCCAAACATATAAAAGTAACAAGTAACAAAGACATTGCAATAAAATTCTTCCTTTCTTTATTGATAAATACATGCAAGTTACAATATATATTTCCACATGAATTCCATTTTCATTGTAAATATAAATCAGAGTACAAAAGTAAAATAGATAACATACATAGCTCGTAAGCTTTTGTACAAATAGTGGTAAGACGGTCCAGGTTCCCTTCCTTTCAAATCTTGGTGTATCCATCGCTTGCGGTGGAGGAGAAACATCACTCAGGCGCTTTTCCACCAACCACGGACTGTTAATGCGGTCCCCCACACATCTATCATTCGATAAATGGCCCTCCCTTCGAACGAAGAGATTGGTAAAGTAACCGGCTGCGACAACCCAACTGAGCATAGTGTTGTGTCCTATACATCTAGAACTTGCTATTTCACAATCCCGAACTAGCATGATGGATCACAATGAACTGACAGTGTAGTCTCAACTATCTCACATCTAAGTGGATGTCGTACCTTCCACTACTTTGGCCAAAGTATTCTCATTCAGTACTTCGAATGAAGGTCATCTATCATATACACTACTCAGGGCCGATTTGACTTAAGGCTATCTTACACTACGCGTAGGTTTTAGTCCTTCACTGGATAGTCAATCATCCCAGACTATCCTACCTCAATTACTTAAACAGGGAATGGAGTACAGTCAACAAGGGGTCCCTTTGGTACTTCCTAACATGGAAATCTTTATCCATGGAGTACATAGCTTTCTCTAGTTAACCTATTTAACTCTAAAGCTTTTAGACTACCTTGGTACTGAATCCACCCTCGTCCTAGTATTTAAATAAGTAGTCCCTTTCCTTTATTTAAGGAGTTCAAGCAGTATTCAAGTAATACAAAACATAAGGTACTTTTACTAAGAAGTAATCAAACATTTCCCTTTTTATGTTATTCCTTTTCAAATTCTCCTATGAATTCAAACTAATTCATTTCAACAAGCTTTTAAGCTATTTCCAATTCAACAAGCTATTAAGCTATTTCTTAATTCAAAAAGCTTTTCTAAAGAAATTAAACTATTCCCAATTCAACAAGCTCTTTAAGCTATTTCTTAATTCAATAAGCTTTTCTAAGGAAATTTAACTATTCCCAATTCAACAAGCTCATAGAAACATAGAGGTTTCCTATTATTTTTCCTTTCAACTACAGCATAATGCAAGGCATAATCAAGCAAACTAATAACACATTTTTAAAATCAATGACAGAAATTCTACAAAGATATTTCTCATGCCTGATTTCCTTTTGCGTATGAGCTCGATTGATAGCTTCAGTTCTTGCTCCACCGTCCTTCGCAGCCTTCTCTCAGCTTGAACAAATACTACTTTCAGGTAAATGCAATTTGGTATGAGGAAAAGTTGCTCTTAGCAATACAGTCTCAAATTGCAAATGGCTTTCACAATCTCTCTCACAATCTAATTGCAATGATGGTTTGCAACTTACTGTAAATGCAACAGCAGTGTAGGTGAATAAAGCTCTCAACAAGAGGGAATTTTAACACACAAAAATACCACAGCACTGAAATTCGTGATTCCAATGCACAGGAGAGTGAGTGAATGAGTGTTTTCTAACAATGAGAGTGAACCTATTTATAGGTTTCGAATTCTCATGTTTACTACTTTGTAGGCATGAGAATTCGACACCTCTTCCTTTGATAATGTCAAAATGTGCAGTGGCAACCGAATAACCAGACACACAGCAAATGAGTGATGATTCAACATATTTTCAAAGAATGTTTCAACTTATCACTTGTGAATTTCGTGAAGCAACCACGTACAGGTTTAAACATTACTCATGCCCTCAAAAATGGCGGACTGAAGAACAAATGGCGTTTTAAGTTGCTATTTGAAAATGTCAAGGGTTACACACAGTCGTTTTTATCTTCCTTTCACCCACGCGTCCACAATGGTGGCGTCTTAACATCTGCGACCAAGTCCTTAAGGTGCGAACTGGGCGTGGGCTTCAAATGCTGCCATTTCCCACCATTCTCAGCTCATACAGTCGCGCAATTTCTTCACGGGAAGAAATCCGCGATTTTCAAATATTTGTTTTGAGTCTTTCAAAAGTCTATAGTCAAAACATTACACTTCCTTCATTAATTTTTATGAATTTCCAATGGTCTTATAAATTTGAAATTCCTTTCCTTTATTTAATACTTTCTAAAGTTTGAATATTTCGAAATTCCTTTATATGGTAATGCCAAATAATTACCAAAGATTAAAAGTCTATTTCAAATCTTTCCAAAGGTTTAGTCATTTTAATATTCACATTAAAATGTATTAATATATTTTGTATTATATTCAATATAATATTATTATAGTTTTTAATTTACCTTTATTTAAATATATAAATATATCTATATAATATTTGAATATTACATTAGATATATTAATATATTATATTGTCGGTAAAACTATAATAATATCGATATTAAATATATTATTAAATATATTAATAATCTTACCCAGTTTACACTTAAATATATCTATACATGTTTATTTTCAAATTTCCAATTACATTATTATAGGCCAATCAGAGCACCTTTAATAGACGTAATTGCACAAACATGTATATATACATTTAACTGTAAATTCCAGGCATCAGTAACTTATCAGTTCACATTCAAGGTTCACAGAACAATAAGTCAGTCAATCAAGGAGCACCACTCATAAAGCATAAAGAAGTAATCAGAAACTCCTAAGCCTAAGGATGACTTATCATGACAACTTAATCTGACTCAGTTCCCAAAACTCTCAGTGAAGTGTGTGTATGCTCAGCTTGATCAACTTTACCGGTTACTCGACCAAGCCCCTCTCCCGAGTGATGTCTCCCCTTTGCCTGGAGGAATAGTTCCTGTTCCTGCATCCACAGACATACAATCTCGGCAGTTACTTGTTCATAACATCAACAATATACAAAATGTCTAAGTTAGAATATTCTCAATTCAATACTTTGCATGCAACATAACATCAATAGAAGTACCAACCAAATGAGACAGTCATTTAAATAGAGAACATTCATTTTGATAACAAAACACATTTTATTCATATCAAAGATTCACACAATACACTCATTTGCCCTATGCAATAGTAGCTATACAATCGGGGTGTAACAAAGAATGTCTTCATTTCTTTGTGATCCTTGAGTTTCCATTCCTTGCTGAATGAATGTACTAGAAACAGTAGTAGATTCATCTTCATGTAACTCATGTACCATCTCTCCACTGCTGGAAGACAAATTGGAATTTCCTCCTTCAGTAATCCCTAAAGAAATTCCCTCTTCATTCACAAACAAAGGATTAGTGTGAAGCGCATTAGTACCCACTTCAAATAGTGGATTATCAAAGGCCTAAAAGACTTGTTGATGAGAATTTGAATGCTCTTGTCTTTTAGGACAGCGTTACAAGTCAAATGTTTCTTGTATGAGATCAAGCTCATCAAATTTTTTTTGAATCTCTTCAGCTCTCCCTTTGTTTTCTTGCTCCCATGAACATTGAACAGCAAAAATCTTATTCTCTACTTCAATTAAAGTTTCATGCACTTCCTGCAACTTGGTTCTAGTAAGCTCGTTCCACTCCAATGCCTTGTTAGCAATTTTGGCCACTTTGTGTTTATCACGAATGATGTGCAAAAGACTTAATTTGATTTCCTCCAAGGAAAACTTAATGGACTTCATATCAATAATGGAAATGCAGCATAAATCTACCCCTCTTGGCACATCATAAATCAAATTTTCTACATGCTGATGGATTTCATCAAGCTTTGACAAAACTTGAATTCCCTTTTCAGCAATTTGTGAACTTGAACTGCAATCTTCATATGTTGGTTGAGGTGATGTAGTGCAGATTTTACGTATAAAGATTTCAAAAATCATTTGTGTTGTACTCCTTAACTTGTCACACATGTGATGGACACTCTTCATCATCCTGTCCATAGTGCCTTCCAATTCCTTAGCTTGGCTTTAGGTGAAGAGAAATCTGCCTTATAACTACTGGAAGCTTCTCCTTCAATGTTGTCTTCAACACATGATTCAAGGGAGTCGGTCAAATCAGCTTTTAAGTGAGAAAAGACTGTAGCTTCCTCTTCCTCTTTCTCCTCTTTGGCTTGTTTTTCAAACCAAAATTCTCCGGAATTGTGAAGATGAAGAAGAGACTTATTGGCTGAGCAAGTATCATCTTCTTCTAACCGAACTTCTCTTCCATTTGGATCTGCACTTATGGCCTCTTCATGCATTTCAATGTCGACTCTTGTTTCCAAAAGTTCTTCCTTTGAATCTTCAACTTGAGTCTCCTTAACAAATGTTGACTCACTTTTCTCCTCTATAGAAAACATGAGCTCCTTACTAGACTTCAAGGATTCTACTCACATTACATTCTTCTATAGAATGCCTAGATTCTTAATGTGTTTCGAAAACTGTTGTGGACATATTGCATTCTTCTATAGAATGCATGGACACTCCTTCTGTCTCAAGAGTAGATATTGTCTCATTGCATTCTTCTATAGAATGCATGGACAAATGCAAATCCGTAGATACCCCTTGAATATTTGCTATGAATTCAAAGGGATTTCAACTTTCATTCCCTTCTTCAGCATCAAAAATCTCCTCTTTGTTTTCAACAATCTTCATCAAAAGAGGTTTCAACTTTTCTTCACATTGCTGGAACAATCCTTTGATTAACACATCAGCAGTAGGAGAAATCTGCTCTTCGTGTTCATAAGCATCCTTAAGAAGGGATTGGACGCTTTCTGGAATATTATCAACTTATTTGATGGTAAGAATTAGAACATTTATGACAGCTGCAAACACCCCCTCTTCTTGCTCACTCCAAGTTGAGGTGAAGAGATAATAAAACAAATGATAAATCTGACTTTGCATCTCCAGAACTATCAATAGGATGCAAGCTCTAAGTTCTGAAAATCTCTTTAATATAGCAGCCCTTCTTGGAAACAAATTACTCCCAGTTTCATTCAAATCCTGAAAACTCTCCACTATCATATTTAAAATGATCTTCATGGTTTCATCATCATAAGGGACCTGAGGTACCACAATTCTTATCACTTCAATAAAGAAAGAAGTAACCAGCAGCTTGATTTCTTCATCAGGATGCCTCAGCCAATAGGGTTGATTCAAAGAGGTCACTCTAAGTGCTAATGCCAATTGCGTTATCTTAGAAGGTGATTGCTTCACCTGACTCAAACATTGTTGCAGCAAATGAAGTATGTTCACTTCATTCTCCCTTGACTGAAATTCTTTTTCAAGTCTTTTTCTTGCCATATAAAGTGTTTTTGCCAGATTCATCTCTTCATCAGTAGCCATGCCTTAATTTGACAAAACTCAGTTTCTCAAAACTTAAAGAATTTATGCGAACTTCTGAAAACCACAAGAAGCTAAAATCTGTTCCGACTTTTGGTGTAGTACTAGAGATCTTTGTCACTCATCTGCCTACACATGAAGCACTGATTCACAAGATGGTAGGATCTTTTGCTCTGATACCACTGTAATGAGCCCCTTAGTTTTTGCTTGGATTTTTTATCACAAATCCAACACAATCACTAATGGTTAGCATTAGATCGCAAAAGATATCCAACTTGAAAGTAATCTTCACCAAGAAAGTTCACCAAGATCCTATTGAAAGCGAGGTAATAACTTATGGTGATGGGATCGTTAGCAGTACTGGACTGAAATTACAAACTAGAAATGTAAAGCAGGCGGTGATCCGACCATGAAGGTTCCACGCTACCACTTATTCAGTGAGGGGAAAGATATTACAATGAAGATCAATTCATCCGCTTCTCAGCAGGCATCGACTCAAGCAGTGGGGATTCTCCACTTATTCAATGGGTAAAATATGTGAGATACAATAGTAATTCCTCCACATTGGCGGTAAACCATCTAGGGGTTACAATGTTTGAATTAAACAAAAAGTAAATGCAGAAATAAGAATGACTGGAACAGTACTACTGTTACCAACATTTACAATGAGCTTATTGCAATGAATATACAATGGAAATTTGCTCTAAACTCCTGCAAGAATTATACTATACTTCTGGTCTCAAATATGAGTTGGAACATCAAAGAAATTGAGCATAGAACATAAATATAAAGGTCTGATATGAAATACTAGCAAATTGAAAGTACAGACCAGCAAGCTGAACCAACACCAAATGCTTATTTCTCCCTCTAAACACCTTCAATGCACCTCAAAACTGAAACAATACTTCCTAGAGGCAAGGCGACCAGCAAGCAATAATCTTTCAATGCAAAACAGCCTCCTACTAGAAAGCACAAATTCCAATGCAAGTCTAGAGGAAAATGTATGGCCCTATAAGGAGTGTGGCCTCTCTTAAAAATCCCATTCTCCAAGATAAAATCTGAAATTGCTCAAGAAGGGGCGCCAATAGCATTGAGATGGAATGTGTAACAACCCCAAAACCGGGTAAACAAATTTTTTTTTTCTAATTTCACTAATAAGATACAAGGAAATACAATTAAATGACAAAGTAAATAACTTTTCTTTTCATTCTAATTGAACATTTCATCATAAAGAAATAAAAGACATGATGCATCATTGTTCTATTTTCCAAGTAAATAACAGAGTACGCTTTCATGATAAAAATCAAGGCAAGAATCTTACAAGTTTCAAACATAGCTCGGAAGCTTTTGAGCAAATAGGAATAAGACTGTCCAGGATCTTCCCTTTCAAACCTTGGTTCATCAGAAGTCTTAAGGAGGAGGGGAAACATCACTCAGGTGCTTTTCCACCAACCACGGACTTATATTGCGGTCCCCCGCACGTTTACTGTTAAGTAGACGGCCCTCCCTTCTTCGAGGAGATTGGTTGGGTAACCGGTTCTGTATGACCAACTGAGCATAGTGTGTAATCCTACATAACTAAATCCTTGTGTCCTCACAATCTCAATCTAGCATGTAACCTGGATTACTGTGAACTGACAGTGTAATTCGTCTCACAGTCTAAGTGGACGTTAGGTATACTACACTACTTTGGCCAAAGCATTTCGGCAGTACTTATACTGACGGTCATCTATCACTTGCACTAAGTCAGGTTTGGTTTGACTTAAGGCTGCCTTATCCTACGCGTAGGTTGAGTCCTTCAGTGGGTAGTCAATCACCCTAGACTTCCTACTTCAACTACTTAAACAGGAAATGGAGTACAGTCAACAAGGGGTCCCTCTGGTACTTCCCAACATGGAAATCTATATCCATGGAGTACGTAGCTTTCTCTAGTTAACCTATTTAACTCTAAAGCTTTAGACTACCTTGGTTCTGAATCCACCCTCGTCCTAGTATTTAGTAACTAATCCCTTTCCTTTACTTAAGGAATTCAAGCAGTATTCAAGCAATACAAATTATAAGGTACTTTACTAAAAGTAAACAAATATTTCCCTTTCAAATTCATCTATGATTTCAAATGATTCGTTTCAACATGCTTTTAAGTTATTCCAATTCATCAAGTTCTCTAAGCTATTTCAAAAGCTTTTCTAAGGAAATTAAACTATTCCCCAATTTGACCAGCTCTTTAAGCTATCTATTAAATTCAATAAGCCTTTTCTAAGGAATTAAACTATTCCCAATTCAGCAATTTCATAGAACATAGAGGTTTCTTTTTATTTTTCCTTTCATAAAGCAAGACATAATCAAGCAATCTAATCATGCAATTTAAAATAAATAACAGAAAATCTATCAACATATATCTCATGCCTGATTTCCTTTTGTGTATGAGCTTGATCGGTAACTTCAATCCCTGCTCCACCGTCCTTCGCAGCCTTCTCTTAACTTAAGCAAAAACTACTTTCAGGTAAATGCAAAAAGTGTTCTCAGCAATACTGTCTCTCAGCAATACTGTCTCAATTGCAAATGATTTTCACAAAATGGCAATGGCTTTCACAAAAATGGCAATGGCTTTCACAAAAATGGCAATGGCTCTCATAGAATTTGAATTCCAAAACACAGAAATACCACAGCACTGTATTTCGAATTTTCCAAGGCAAGAAGAGTGAAATGAAAAGATTGAGTGTCTTTCAACAATGAGTGAGAACCTATTTATAGGTTTCGAATTCTCATGTTTCCTACCTTGTAGGCATGAGAATTCGACACCTCTCAATTTTGAAAATGTCAAAATTCGCAGTGGCAGTCACACAGCAAAAGAGTTGATGATTCTTCATAATTTCTCAAGAATGTTTCAACATATCACATGCCAAATTCGTGGATTAACCACGTACAGGTTTAGTCACTGGGAAAAGCCCTAAAAAATGGCGAACTGAAGAACAAATGGCGCTTTGGATTTTGCTGCTGAAAACGTCAAGGTTACGCACCCACAGTTCATGCCTCCTTCCACCCACGCGTCCCAGACCGGTGGCGTTCAAGCATCCGCGACCAGGTCTAAGCTACGCGAGCTGGGCGCGGATTATTCTCCTTAGTTTTCCACTGTTTTCTGGTTCAACAGTCGCGCGATTTCTTCCCATGAAGAAATCCGCGATTTTTCAGTTTACTCAAACATTAACTTTAAATTTTTAAACAGTCTATAGTTCAGCATTTCGAAATTCTTTTTCCTTTTATATTTTCCAAGTATTTCAATATTTCGAAATTCCTTTGTATGGTTTGCAAAGTATTTACCAAAGACTATGAAAGTTTTATTACCTTTATTTCCAAGGTAAATAAACTCAAATTCCTTTATAAGATAAATGTAAATTTAAATGCCAAAGATTTATAGTTTATACAAAATCTTTCCAAAGTTTTAGATATTTTAATATTTTCATTAAAATGTATTAATATATTTTATATTATATTCAATACAATATTATTATAGTTTTTAACTTACCTTTCTTTATAATATATAAATATATCTATATAATATTCAAAATATTACATTAGATATATTAATATATTATATTACCGATAAAACTATAATAACATCGATATTAAATATATTATTAAATATATTAATTAACTTACCCAGTTTACACTTAAACATATCTATACATGTTTATTTTCAAATCTCCAATTACGTGTATTATAGGCCAGTCAGAGCACCTCTAATGGACGTAATTGCATAAACACGTATTTATACATTTAACCGTAAATTCCAGGCATCAGTAACTTATCAGTTCACATTTCACATTCAAGGCTCACAGAACAGTAAGTCAGTCAATCAAGGAACACCACTCATAAAGCATGAAGAAGTAATCATAACTCCTAAGCCTAAGGATGACTTATCATGACAACTTAATCTGACTCAGTTCCTAAAATCCTCAGTGAAGTGTGTGTATGCTCATACGATCAACTTTACCGGTTAGTCGACCAAGTTCCTCTTCCTGAGTGATATTTCCCCTCCACCTGGAGGAATAGCTCCTGTTCCTGCATCCATGGCACAAAACCACGGCAGTCAAATGCTCACAATATTTGCAGTATATATATAAATCAAATATATAAAACAAGACTAATTATTTTCCTCTATTCATTGTTTTATTCAAGAATAACATCAATCAAGAATACAGAATGAGCCAAACATAATATGTAAACAGGATTTCATATTGTCAACAAAATTCAATCACATTTATTCATTCAAAACCTTCCTTACAATCAGAATGCTCTAAGCATTACTAGAATAGTAACTATACAAATTCCGGGGTGTAACATACTCCCCCCCTTATGATTCATCGTCCTCGATGACCAAAGGTATTATTCAAAGCATAAAACTAACAAAATCTTTATTGTTCAGCATTCTCAAAAACTTCAAGAATGTCAGGAAATCTTCTACGGATTTCCGTATAGTCCTCCCAAGTTGCTGAGTCTTCCGCATACTGGTCCCACTGAACCTTGCATTGTGAGACTTCACGGTTACGTAAGTGTAGCTTACGTATTTCCAGCACCTTGACGGGCTCGAGAGTTATTATTCCTGGATCCCTTACCTGTAAGGCAGTCCAATCAATAACATGATTATTTCCAGCAATATACTTTTTAAGGTAAGATACATGGAAGACATTATGCATTCTAGCAAGAGCGGGTGGCAAAGCGATTCGGTAAGCTACAGGGTTTACTTCTTCTAAGACTTCAAATGGTCCAACATAACGTGGAGCCAATTTAGAATTCTTTCCAAAGTTAATGGAACTTTTGTGAGGTTTCACTCTCAAAAGTACCTTGTCACCTATGACAAAACTTCGTGGCATTCTCTTAGCATCTGCATAACTTTTCTGTCGACTGTTAGCCTCTGCTAACCTTTGCTTAATAATCTTAACTTGTTCTTCCATTTCTGCTAACATTTCTGGCCCAAGACTTACTCGATCTTCAAGTTTATCCCAACTTATAGGAGTTCGACACTTTCGACCATACAAAGCTTCAAAAGGAGCCATTTTAATTGCAGAATGATACGAGTTATTATATGCAAATTCAACCAAGGATAAATAGTCTTCCCACTTATTTTGCTGATCCATGCAATATACCCTAAGTAGGTCTTCCATAACTTGATTTACCCTCTCAGTTTGCCCATCCGTTTCCGGATGATATGCCGAGCTAATGTTTAACTGCGTTCCCAATGCAGAAAACAAGGTTTGCCAAAACCTAGAAGTGATGTGTGCATCCCTATCCGATATAATCTTCTCAGGAATACCATGCAACCTAAAAACTTCTTGTACAAACTTTCTTGCTATGACCGGTGCTCCATCGGTTAGATTCCCTGGTATGAAGTGTGCTACCTTAGTTAGCTTGTCCACTACTACCAAAATGGCGTTATGCTTGTTCCTAGACATTGGCAATCCTTGCACAAAATCCATACTTATAACCTGCCATTTCCTTTCAGGAATATCATGAGGATACAACAATCCTGCTGGATGATGATGTTCAGCTTTTACTCTTTGACATTCAAGGCATTGAGCTACATAATTTGCGGCATCACCTTTCATTCCTTTCCAGAAATATAATGGTTTCACATCAGCCATCATTTTGGTTACTCCAGGATGTCCAGAATATGGTGCCTCATGAATTTCTTTCCATACAAGATTTCTCAATTCTTTGATATCAGGCACATACATCCTATCCTTGTACCTTAGTACTCCACTGGATTCGAATTGATACCCTTCATACCTAGAGTCTAAAGGATTCTTAATGAGTGCCTGCTTAACCTGTAAGTAAAATTCATCTTCTTTGCATTTCAAAAGCACTTGTTCCTTGAAGTCGCTTTGAATTGTCACAATAGATGCAATATGGCGTCTTCTACTTAAGGCATCAGCAACTCTATTTTCCTTTCCTTTAATATAATTAATATTAAAGTCATAATCTGCTATTAACTCCAACCATCTTCTCTGTCTAGCATTTAGATTAGGTTGAGTAAAGAGATATCTTAAACCATTGTGATCTGTTTTCAATTCAAATGGCTTCTCGAGCAAGTAGTGTCTCCACATTTGTAAAGCATGTACTACTGTTGCCAACTCTAAATCATGCGAAGCATAATTCATTTCATATGGCTTTAGTTTCCTGGACTCGTAAGCAATTACTTGTCCTTCTTGCATCAACACACCTCCTAATCCTTCTCCACAAGCATCAGTTATGACTGTGAAGCTTCCTTCAGGATCTGGTACTTTTAGAATTGGTGCGGTGGTTAACTTTTCCTTGAGAAGATCAAACGCCTCCTGGCACTTCTCATTCCAGGCAAATCTCTTACCTTTCTTTTGTAAAGATGTTATAGGGAAAGCAATTTTTGAAAAGTTTTCCACAAACTTCCTATAATATCCAGCTAATCCCATAAAACTCCTTACTTCAGACACGCTCTTGGGTACAGGCCATTGCATAACTGCTTCTATTTTTGCTGGGTCTACTGCTATTCCTTCAGCTGAAATAACATGGCCCAAATAGTGCACTCTTTCTTGAAAGAAAGTACACTTGGACAGTTTCCCATAAAGCTTGTGCTCTCTTAACCTTTGTAACACCATCTCAAGATGTTTACAATGTTCTTCTTCATTCTTGGAGTAAATCAATATGTCGTCTAGAAAGACTAACACAAATTTGTCCAAGTAATCTCTGAATACGCTATTCATGAGATTCATGAAGGCTGCAGGCGCATTAGTTAAACCGAATGGTAGAACTGTGAACTCATAATGTCCATAGCGAGTTCTAAATGCTGTTTTGAAAATATCTTCATCCTTCACTCTCAGCTGGTGATATCCGGATCTCAGATCTATCTTTGAAAATACAGCTGCACCTTTCATTTGATCAAAGAGGTCATCAATACGTGGCAACGGGTACTTGTTCTTTACCGTTGCTTTGTTTAGCATTCGATAATCGATGCATAAACGTAATGTACCATCCTTCTTTTTGACAAATATTACTGGTGCTCCCCATGGTGATACGCTAGGTCGTATTAACCCTTTGGACAACAATTCATCCAACTGTGCCTTCAATTCCATGAGCTCAGTTGTAGTCATTCTGTAAGGTACCTTAGATACTGGTTCAGATCCTGGCACAATGTCGATTGAAAAATCGAACACTCTCTTTGGAGGAAGACCTGGTAGTTCCTCTGGAAATACATCAGCATAGTCTCTTAAGATAGGATACTTCTCCATATCTGATCTGCCTGTTTCTTCCATCTCTCCATCTTCAAGTTCTTGAGAACTTTGAAACACAGAGTTTCCATCTTCTTGGCCTAGTTTCTCAATTTTGACTGCAAAAAGTTGACAACCTTTCTTCTTAGCTTTCATCAGCTGCATTGCTGTGATCTGCAGAACAGTCACTTTCCTGGGTATCCCTTGGATTTCTACAAGGTTTCCTAAATCATCAAGGCATTTTACAGTCTTGGATTGGCAATCTACAATAGCCCTATGTCTCCACAGCCAATTCATTCCTAAGATTACATCATAGGACCCTAGAGGTGCGACATATAGGTTAACCTCAGTGGCAAAGTTGGGTAATTCTAACCTAGCCTCAAATAGACATTGGTCAACCCTTGCTCTTGTTTGGTTTGCATACTCTACATTCCATGCCTTTTCCATGTATCCTGCCTTCCTAGACAATTGTCTAGTTACCTTAGGAGAAACAAAATTTTCAGTTGCACCAGTGTCGATTAAAACAGAAATAGGTAATCCGAAAAGGTTACCTTGAACTTCGATCGGGGTGATTTGATGGTCCGCCTGCCGATCGTCCACTGCAGCATGAATCCTCTGCTGGAACATCGCCTGCTGCGAAGGCAAAGCATTTCCTCGTGACTGAGAGCTAGAAGTCTTATCAGGGCACTCACTTGCATAGTGGTTTCCCTTACAGATAAAACATCCATCCCTTGGTCCTTTCTTTTCAGGAATTATTCCTGACTTGCTTGTTCCATTTCCATCCTTGTTGGTGGTGTCATTCCTTTTCCTGTCTCCCTTGAAATCTTTTCCATTGAAGCGAGACCGCTTCCCTTTTTGCTTTCTGGAAGTGAAAGTGGAGTCTTCCTTCCTTGATGCCGTCTTGTTGCTCCCATCACTGTCCTTCCTCTGATCCTTCCTATCTTGATAGTAGGAATCTGCCCTAAGCTTCTGTTCTTGACGGATAGCTTTTTCATATACAAGGTCCATAGTGGTTGGACCATGCATGTCAACCTCTCTTCCTATCCGATGATTTAAACCTAGAATGAACTTCCGAATTCGGAATCGTTCATCCTTGAGATAAACTGGCACATAGCGGATAAGGCGAGTAAATTTCTCCCAGTACTCGTGAACCGTCATGGTTCCTTGTTTCAGCTCCTGGAAGTCGGACAATTTCTGATCATAATACAGTTGAGGCAACCACCGGTTACGGAAGATTTCAACAAACTCGTTCCAAGTTAACTTCCATGAACTTAGGTTGAGCTCCAGCTTTTTATTCATCCACCAGTTAGAAGCTTCTCCAGCCAACTGGTAGGCTCCCCAAGCAGCCTTGGTGACTTCATCGTAATCTCGGATTTCGAAGTACTTTTCCATTTGGACAAGCCATGCTTCGGCTTCGTCACCCCCAGCAGTTCCATCGAACTTGGGTGGATAAATCTTCTTCATATCCCTTGTTAATTCTCGGGATATCATCTTTCTGTTCTTATCCCTGGAATTGGTAGGAGACTTCTCTCTTTCTTCATGGTGTGAAGAATTTTCTTCTAACTCTTCTATAGTTATATCTTTTTCTCCTTTATCCTTGGCTCTTTCCTGCTCAAGGTTGGCTAGTCTAGCCAATATCTGGTCTAGCTTAGCTTCCATCTCAGCCGGTGGCAATTCTTCTTGCTGATTTGCTTTGGATTTATTTCGATTTCTTTCGTATACTTGAACCATAAGTTAAAGAAATTATAACCTGAAATTTAATTTCAAGTTAGATTAATTTTTACTTTACTACTAAGTAAACATATAATCAAGCACCCTTCAAACAAACAGAAGTTTTCACACAAAAATATTTGACATTGATTGATAGATAAACCTTGTTTTATTTATAGTAGGAGGATTTCAAAGAATCCATAAGATTTACATAGAACGACTATTCAAATAGTCGAGGGGTGAATACCCTTCCGATTCATTCTCAGATACATAACTAAGAGGAGTGTATCCTACAGATTGAGAGAGTTGTATTTCTCTTTCAATAAGTTCTTCCCTAATCTGATCTTCCCTATCCCAAAATGGATAGTAACCCTCGGATTTATTGTCCGATACATATATTCGGGATGCAATATCCTTTAAGTTATCTTCTTCTTTATGGTCCATTTGTTCATGAGACCATTTCTCCATTGGCGGTGTCCTTGGTGTGTATTCATCGGACTCTTTACTTGAAGATATCATAATTACTTCCGCCATTGGGACAACTCTAGGATCCCTAAACATGAAGGCTGGACTGGAACTTCCTTCAGATGGCATATCTCTAGATAGAGATAAGGGTTCAGACTCTTCGGGTGCAACGGAGGGAAGGTAGTTGTACATTGCCTCCAGTTTCATCTTTCTCTTCTCACTATGGATTCGGGAAAGTGCGTTACTGAAGGTTTCAGTGTCACTCAACCAAATTGCGTTGTCGTAGTTGGTTCCTTCAATTGTTTTCACAATTGCCTCCTTTTCCTTCTTGGCCCTTAGGTAGCGTTCGTTTCCGATCACGGACTTTCTTGCCGTAAATCTGACACGTACCATCCTGACACAAGAATTTTCACAACATTAGGTAATGTTGGAAATGGAAAATTTGGTGAACTCATAGGTTCCAGAGCTAAACCTGGTAGCTCTGATACCACATGTAACAACCCCAAAACCGGGTAAACAAAATTTTTTTTTCTAATTTCACTAATAAGATACAAGGAAATACAATTAAATGACAAAGTAAATAACTTTTCTTTTCATTCTAATTGAACATTTCATCATAAAGAAATAAAAGACATG
The DNA here is from genome assembly GCA_007115665.2 of Sequoiadendron giganteum. Lineage (NCBI taxonomy): Eukaryota > Viridiplantae > Streptophyta > Pinopsida > Cupressales > Cupressaceae > Sequoiadendron > Sequoiadendron giganteum. The sequence continues at coordinate 343,593,589 of CM021109.1, read as the reverse complement.
ATACATCATTGTTCTATTTTCCAAGTAAATAACAGAGTACGCTTTCATGATTAAAAATAAAAAGCAAGGTAAGAATCTTACAAGTTTCAAACATAGCTCGGAAGCTTTTGAGCAAATAGGAATAAGACTGTCCAGGATCTTCCCTTTCAAACCTTGGTTCATCAGAAGTCTTAAGGTGGAGGGGAAACATCACTCAGGTGCTTTTCCACCAACCACGGACTTATATTGCGGTCCCCCGCACGTTTACTGTTAAGTAGACGGCCCTCCCTTCTTCGAGGAGATTGGTTGGGTAACCGGTTCTGTATGACCAACTGAGCATAGTGTGTAATCCTACATAACTAAATCCTTGTGTCCTCACAATCTCAATCTAGCATGTAACCTGGATTACTGTGAACTGACAGTGTAATTCGTCTCACAGTCTAAGTGGACGTTAGGTATACTACACTACTTTGGCCAAAGCATTTCGGCAGTACTTATACTGACGGTCATCTATCACTTGCACTAAGTCAGGTTTGGTTTGACTTAAGGCTGCCTTATCCTACGCGTAGGTTGAGTCCTTCAGTGGGTAGTCAATCACCCTAGACTTCCTACTTCAACTACTTAAACAGGAAATGGAGTACAGTCAACAAGGGGTCCCTCTGGTACTTCCCAACATGGAAATCTATATCCATGGAGTACGTAGCTTTCTCTAGTTAACCTATTTAACTCTAAAGCTTTAGACTACCTTGGTTCTGAATCCACCCTCGTCCTAGTATTTAGTAACTAATCCCTTTCCTTTACTTAAGGAATTCAAGCAGTATTCAAGCAATACAAATTATAAGGTACTTTACTAAAAGTAAACAAATATTTCCCTTTCAAATTCATCTATGATTTCAAATGATTCGTTTCAACATGCTTTTAAGTTATTCCAATTCATCAAGTTCTCTAAGCTATTTCAAAAGCTTTTCTAAGGAAATTAAACTATTCCCCAATTTGACCAGCTCTTTAAGCTATCTATTAAATTCAATAAGCCTTTTCTAAGGAATTAAACTATTCCCAATTCAGCAATTTCATAGAACATAGAGGTTTCTTTTTATTTTTCCTTTCATAAAGCAAGACATAATCAAGCAATCTAATCATGCAATTTAAAATAAATAACAGAAAATCTATCAACATATATCTCATGCCTGATTTCCTTTTGTGTATGAGCTTGATCGGTAACTTCAATCCCTGCTCCACCGTCCTTCGCAGCCTTCTCTTAACTTAAGCAAAAACTACTTTCAGGTAAATGCAAAAAGTGTTCTCAGCAATACTGTCTCTCAGCAATACTGTCTCAATTGCAAATGATTTTCACAAAATGGCAATGGCTTTCACAAAAATGGCAATGGCTTTCACAAAAATGGCAATGGCTCTCATAGAATTTGAATTCCAAAACACAGAAATACCACAGCACTGTATTTCGAATTTTCCAAGGCAAGAAGAGTGAAATGAAAAGATTGAGTGTCTTTCAACAATGAGTGAGAACCTATTTATAGGTTTCGAATTCTCATGTTTCCTACCTTGTAGGCATGAGAATTCGACACCTCTCATTTTGAAAATGTCAAAATTCGCAGTGGCAGTCACACAGCAAAAGAGTTGATGATTCTTCATAATTTCTCAAGAATGTTTCAACATATCACATGCCAAATTCGTGGATTAACCACGTACAGGTTTAGTCACTGGGAAAAGCCCTAAAAAATGGCGAACTGAAGAACAAATGGCGTTTGGATTTTGCTGCTGAAAACGTCAAGGTTACGCACCCACAGTTCATGCCTCCTTCCACCCACGCGTCCCAGACCGGTGGCGTTCAAGCATCCGCGACCAGGTCTAAGCTACGCGAGCTGGGCGCGGATTATTCTCCTTAGTTTTCCACTGTTTTCTGGTTTAACAGTCGCGCGATTTCTTCCCATGAAGAAATCCGCGATTTTACTCAAACATTAACTTTAAATTTTTAAACAGTCTATAGTTCAGCATTTCGAAATTCTTTTTCCTTTTATATTTTCCAAGTATTTCAATATTTCGAAATTCCTTTGTATGGTTTGCAAAGTATTTACCAAAGACTATGAAAGTTTTATTACCTTTATTTCCAAGGTAAATAAACTCAAATTCCTTTATAAGATAAATGTAAATTTAATTGCCAAAGATTTATAGTTTATACAAAATCTTTCCAAAGTTTTAGATATTTTAATATTTTCATTAAAATGTATTAATATATTTTATATTATATTCAATACAATATTATTATAGTTTTTAACTTACCTTTCTTTTAATATATAATATATAAATATATCTATATAATATTCAAAATATTACATTAGATATATTAATATATTATATTACTGATAAAACTATAATAACATCGATATTAAATATATTATTAAATATATTAATTAACTTACCCAGTTTACACTTAAACATATCTATACATGTTTATTTTCAAATCTCCAATTACGTGTATTATAGGCCAGTCAGAGCACCTCTAATGGACGTAATTGCATAAACACGTATTTATACATTTAACCGTAAATTCCAGGCATCAGTAACTTATCAGTTCACATTTCACATTCAAGGCTCACAGAACAGTAAGTCAGTCAATCAAGGAACACCACTCATAAAGCATGAAGAAGTAATCATAACTCCTAAGCCTAAGGATGACTTATCATGACAACTTAATCTGACTCAGTTCCTAAAATCCTTAGTGAAGTGTGTGTATGCTCATACGATCAACTTTACCGGTTAGTCGACCAAGTTCCTCTTCCTGAGTGATATTTCCCCTCCACCTGGAGGAATAGCTCCTGTTCCTGCATCCATGGCACAAAACCACGGCAGTCAAATGCTCACAATATTTGCAGTATATATATAAATCAAATATATAAAACAAGACTAATTATTTTCCTCTATTCATTGTTTTATTCAAGAATAACATCAATCAAGAATACAGAATGAGCCAAACATAATATGTAAACAGGATTTCATATTGTCAACAAAATTCAATCACATTTATTCATTCAAAACCTTCCTTACAATTAGAATGCTCTAAGCATTACTAGAATAGTAACTATACAAATTCCGGGGTGTAACAGAATGGGTAAATACCCACAATGAAATAAGAATCATACAAAGACCTGCAAATGAAAATCTATTACAGCCATATTAAAACCAGCAAGTACAAAACAAGAAATTATCACTAAATTCTCCAATGATGCAGCTCAATATGCACTTCTGAATGAAGCACACTCCCAATTGACCATTTAGGGAACCATAGTTTCAGCCCCGAAGAATGGTGTAAATGCTAAGCTTCCCCTTAGCTGGGTTCTAAAATCAATCTAGCAACATTTCGATAAGATAAACCATAGATGAGAAATGAGTGAGCAAAGGCCTCCTTTTATAGATTCTGAGGTGACTCTCCAGCTTCTCTAGATGGGACGCCCTTCTTGTTTTGAGAATATTTTAATTTTTAAATTCACTTTTCCAAGATCCTTAGGAAATAATAACCTTGGATTAATTAATAATTTCCTTTCAAAAGTGGCGTCCAACCTTAAGAATAATTTTCAACTTTAGAAATATTAAATTAACCACTTGATGAAGCATCCACCCTCCAAGTCCACCCTTTAAAAATAACATGAATTTATCGTGCTAGGCCAAGGGGATCAAAAACACATTATAATAATTAAATAATTTTAATAAATCATTTCTTTAAAAATGCACCTCAGAAAGCCAAATCCAAAAATACTCAACTACCCTCCTTGAAGAAGAAAGCTCACTATGTTGCTGCCAACCGAAACATTGCTAAAAATAGTAAATTCTGAAAATTTGCCCAATTCTCTTGCATGTTATATCATTGTAAAGCTCTTTGAAAACTCAAAAAGAATCCACAATCCAAATCTTGAGACTTCAACGTACAAGCTAAAAATAGCAAGTTTCGAGAAAAGTTGTCTGATGGAGATACATGTTACACCATTCCAAAGCTCTCCAAAAACCCAAAAAAATCCACCAGATATGCATTAGAAACTCGTACATGCAAACCTTCAAAAATGCTTCAGAACCCTCCCATAAAATAAGAAACCCTAATTTTACCTTTGACGAGCCTACGGGCTTTCGACAATAGGCGATCAGTAACAAAAGAGCGTATGGCTAAAATGGGGACACTATAGCAATCCTGGGTATGTATGCTCTTGATTACTCCCAGTTTACAGAAATCAGTGATAAGCTTGTTCCTTGAGTTTTTAGGTGTATGTATTGCTGATAAGGTTATCACTCAGAATTGTAAATGTTTGAGTTTATTTCTATTTCTTTGGAAATGATGTACGACCATAAAATCTGAATTATGCAAGCTGGATGTTATCTCTTTATGAGCCTATTATTTCTATTTCATCAAAGGAGTTGTGAATATCAAAATCATTAAACTATTCAGTCGGTTGGCAAGCACTTGTTTGACTAAAATGGGACTTGTGTCAAAACTACAAACAATGCAAATTGTTTGGCGAAATGTCAATCTGTCAACACACTGGAATCGAAAAACCAAATCAGCAAATAGGGTGGGTCACTATAGTTGCTTGGGTTAATAGTGGATGTAGCATAATTATGGATGGGTGGACAAATATCTCATTGTCCACTCATTAATAGAGGGCCCTTACTTCCTTAGAGCTATTGATTGTTTAGGTCATCGCAAGGATGTTGATTCTCAATTCTAGATCCTTAGAGATGCTATTGAGGAGGTTGTAATGTCCCCTTCCGATGCCTAGGTAGGAGTGACTTATTTAGCCTATTTTATTCCTGTAGGCTAATGTCGGAGCTAGGGGAATATTTTAATTAATTATTTAATATTATCTCTTCCAGCATACTTTAAGGATAATATTATTTAATTAATTTAATTGAGTTCATAAAGTGACATTGATGTTATATATAAAAATTTCAAAAAATTGCAAAAGTTTACCTAAAAAGAGGGCTGGTTGGATAAGAAAATAAGAGTGGAGAGAATACATTGAACGCGTTCACATAGAAATTTCACAGCTGTTGAAAATAAAACATTTGAGAGAGAAATTCCACATTTCTTTTTTGAATGAAAAAGAAAGATACTTTTTCTAATATAAAATAGAAATTCTATTTTACGGGAATTCAAAAAGTTAATGTAGAGTTGCATGCAAAAGTGAAAAGTGAAGCTCATTTGTTTATGCTTGGATATTATTCTATTTGGTGATTTTGGAGAGCTTTTCAAAGTTCGAGCCCTAGGATAGAAACCCTAAGGGTGATTGTTTTTGGTGGTGTGACAAATCTACCCTAGCCAGTCTATTGGAGAGATTATACAAATTTCTCACATTGGATTTTACGGGGAAGTTTACAAAATTTGTGAAGTCTCTTTAAGAGACGAATTTCAGAGTATCAGGTTAATGCTTGCAGAGGAAAATCTGAATACAGAATAAAGTATTACATCAGAAGACCTGTTGTACCATTGCCAATATTTGTATCGGGTCATTTTATTGTTAGTAGCAGCTGCAGATAGAGGGAACATTTTCATTATTCAAGGAGCTGAATATTTATTTTTATCAAATCATGTGGAGCGCCACACATTTCCCGTATGTTCCTACTTCTATGGGAATCACATCCTAATTTTCTGCCACTGCATAGATTAGGAGGGGTTGTGGTTTTATCCTTGGTCAGCTGCCTACTTCAAAAGGGTGACATGGACAGAATTTGGGTCAAAGGAATGGTCAACGATGCCTTTTGATGTGACGCTAACCATTGAGCTTCTATTCTATTTCATCGAGCCTTGGAAGTTTTGCAAGGACATGTTCAAACTCTCTAAGGTCAGCACACTGTTCTGATTTTCTGAAATGTATTGAAGTCCTTTGGAAATACAAATAAAATATATTTGTAGGTGGGAGTTATTTAGGAATGTATACATTGCTATGAATGTTCCATTATGAGCAAATGCATATTTTGTAAACTGTTCACAAACAATTATCTATCCGGTGGAAGCAGTCTGAAAGCACACTCAGAACAGTAGCAGGATAAGTGTTTGACGAAATGTCTGTTTACACGAAGTTGTGAAAGTGAAACTTTTTTTGCAAACAAAATTGCCTAGGGATATTTTAAAGGTTGGGCTAGAGGATGTGGTGTAAGTAGTGACAAATGTAGCATATGTGTGCAAAGTTGCAAGGAAATCGATTGAGACAACCTTTATGCATATTTGGTGGACTCGTTGTGTGCATGCCATGAATAATGCAATCAAGGACGTGAGCAAAATTAAATGGATCAAATTGGTGGTTAATGATGCTAGACATGTGCAGATGTTTATCTGCAACCACCAAAATTCATATGTACTCTTAAGGACCTTCTCTAAAATGGAGTTTTTTAAACTTGCAGAGACTAGATATGCATCATACTTTATTCTCTTGGAAAGAATGCTTGAATTTTTTTTATATAAGAAATTGATGATGAAAAATACAAAAGAGCAGATACAATATAAGGTGCCTATACACCAGTCACAATCTAGTATCAGATCAAGTAGACTTGTACAGTCTGCAAAAACAACCAGCTACTACTCACAAAACCATTCAAAACACATAAAGGCTATCAGTTAAACATCATGGGCTACAAAAAGGACACCAAAAATTATCAGTTATCAAAACCTTTTACTCCCAACAACATTTCTGGTTGTTGTCATTCTCATAATAGTCCATTTCATAAGTACCAATAACAGGATGAGCTTTGTCCTCTTCATTCAGGTCTTTGACAATCAATTCATACATAACAGGTTTATTGGACATTGAGGATGCTTGACATGCAAGAGGCATTTATATTAATGGTCATGACAACAAAGTGGAATCAGTGGTCTGATTCAAAGTCAAAGCAAAGCAGGAGGGTGAAGTAGGTGGTGAAGAGTGACACTTTTTGAGCTGATGCAAGATATATTATTGCCATCATTACTCCACTCTTCAAAGTTATTAAATAGGGGGGTGCAAATGCAGCTAGCTTTGGAGAGGTGTATGAGTGCAGTGTGAAGGTCAATGTGTAAGATCCAAATTGAGGGATTTAAGATCATTTATCCCAAAACTGCTTTAAAACAAAATGCTTAAAACTACTCAAAACAATAAAGAAAGAACTTTAAAGAATGAATTAGCCTAAACAAAGAATACATAAGAAGTAACTAAAGCAATTCAAAAATAGGCCCTTGGTCCTTTGCACAAAAGTAGAACCTCTAAAATGTGATTGCCAAAAAACGGCTGTGGCCAAAAATAGCAGCTTTATGCATGAACACCCTCTTTGATTCTAATGTAGCTCTTTGCTCTGAAACATGGTGTATCCTCTAGAAAACTCTGAAACTCTAACCATTAATCAACTAACAACTTCACCATCCAATCTTGGTGACTTGAATTTGATGTCCTCCATAGAAACGAAGCAAATTTAAAGTTCTGAAACCTAGGTCTTTTTATGGATGATTTTGCCAACACTATTTGCTTAAATCAATTTGCAAGCTGGGAACTACTTTCTAGAATTTGATAGGGCTAAAACTATCAATCAAAAATGTGAAAATTCCCAACAAAAACAGCTGTAACACTGCTTTTATACTCTCTTTCAAATAACTGAAAACTGTCACTTGCAAACCACAGATAAACCCTAGTATCTTTACCACAAATCTGTCATATATACTTCCTTTGAATGGCTAGAACTTGCTCTAGAACTTTATGATTCTTATCATAAAACAGCACACATGAAACCTTAGTGCTGAAAATTCATGAAAACCCTTGCAACATCTGCAAAGAACTTTGAAATTTGATGAAAGCAAAACAATAGATCCTGAGATAGGACTTCAAAATGATAAAAAGCTGTCCTTTAAGGCTCCAAATGAGCTATAACCAGGTTGTCGGACAGTTGGGGCACTACATTGCATATCATTTTAGTCTCAAAATAGTTATAGCCTAGTCTTAAAATAGAAAATTCTTGTGGAAATATAGCTTTCTGCAAACATTTAAAGTACGTTATTTTCTAGACCATAAGAATAATATTTTTTTATTTGAGAAATGTTGTTCATACTGTAGCATATTACGATAATATTCTGGGTTCAATTGCATGGCTTGTTTTAAGTTCCAACTTTAGAAATGTTCTTTTTGTTTTTGTGTTTGCAGCTCATTTCTGCTTTCGTTTTATTGTTCACCATTATGCTTCTGTTGTGCGCATTGCACAAATTTTATTTTTGCTGATCACCTTTATTATCAAATTTTAGAAATTATAGAAATCCATTCTAGGAAATGACGTTGAAATATCTGCAGACAAAAAATTTCTGCTTGTATGGTGTGGATTTGTCCTTTAAATGTCTGACTGTAATTTGGCACCAAAAAGGCTCTTTTATTTGACCAATCCAAAATCAGAGATGCCAATATTTTTAAATTACAGTTTTCATTTGTATAGACTAGTCTGAACTCTACATAAAACATTGAGTGAATTCACATTAACCATTGACGTTGCTCTTATCCAGTCCTTTAAGAAGTTCAGTAGCAGCAGAACTGAATATTTTTGGCTAATTTACATATAAATTCCATGAAGTTAGTTGGATTCATAATCTAGTCTTCAGACACCGGTTAACTTGCTGTGGTTGTTTGTCTACAGTTGAGTTCTGGCTTTGCAATTGCAGAAGCTGCACCTGCTGCTAAAAACGATAATGTGTCAAAATGGTTTAAGGAGTGCAAAGAGTATGTCATATCTACATGTTGTAGAGGCATGGATATAGACACTCTTGAGCATCTTTGTGAGGTAGATTGTGACTTAAATCTTTAGTAGCAGTGCATTAGGATTGCAGTTTACTGTTTTATTATAAGTTGTTAAGGTTTGTAAACATTCAAATTGATTCAGGTATATGAAACAATGGAAGCAATTGTAGTCCATCCAAATGAAGATATCTTCAATGAGGTATGTGAATCTACAAATGTTGAAGCTTTGGTTGCAGAAATTCCAAAGGGGCGTCTTCAAAAATTTGGTATTCATAATGTTCATCTCCCCAACATTGAGAAGCATATGTTCCGAAGAAATTTGCAGGAGCAGAAGGGACAAATAGACAAGGATGATAATCACCATAATTTCTTTTCTCGTTTAATTGAGGGGAAGAATTCACTGTTTGGGAAGAAGTCACAAAAACCAACTTCCACAGGACAAAATAAAAAGTTTGGGGTGTCTGAAAGTGAGTGGACAATTCTTTAATTGCTTCATGTTTAACTTATTAAGCTTTTCAGTTCCAGGAACTGTATTTTGTTAAACCAGAATGTATCACAACACTAATAATAAACATGCTCGCTTATAGGAGAAAAAATTGTAGTTTGAGTTTGATGTCTTGTAATTTTTATTCTTTCTCACTATGCTTTATTTGGAAATCCTAATTTAATTTTTTCATTGTAACTTTATGTGAAGAACAGCTGTCATATGTAATTATCTCCAGTCTAAGGTTTTGGAGATAAGAGTATAGACTTTAAATAATCTCGATGAGCCTTCTTGGAAATTTCCTATTGTCTTTGGTTCAAGATATTTCATCTTGTTAGTGGATAATTTATTTAGGGATGTGAGTTTAACCATTGAGAAAGAAGTTTGATTGGTATGGTGCATTCCTAAAGTTCAAGGCATTGGTAGAGACATTCATAAGGCTTTGAATCAAAACTTTGTAGTCTGATAATGGGAGGAATTCACTTCCACTCAATTCCAGGAATTCTATGGAAAATAATGTATTTAGTGCCAACTACTTGCACCCTACACTCCATAGCAAAATTAAATGGTTGAAAGATGAAATAGGACTATAATGGAGATATCATGATGCATGAGCTAGAATAGGAATGTGCCCTATCAATATTAGGGAGAAGTTTTGAACACAACAATTTCTCTCCTCAATAAGAGTCCTTACAAAGCCTTGGCAAACATCTCACTAGAGAAAGCTTAGTTTCCCCACAAACTTAAGGTACAATCTTGTCATATTTTTAGTCTAGCAACTTACGCATTGGTTCTTAAGCAAAAAATGCATTATCTAGATTCTGGAAGTGTCAAATATTTCTTTTCAGCTATAATGAATATTTTCAGATATACAAGTTAATTGATATTTCTACTAACAAAATGATTGCTAGTTGGGATATAGATGTAAGGGAAACATAGCCATATTTTTCTTGTGGTCAATAGGAGGTCAGCCCAACTCATGCATCTAGTCGTAAGGTACCTTTGAAAGTTGAACCTCCCAATTACTTAGGTTGGTTGTGAGTTAGCTTTTGGCTAGTTCTTCTCCATTTGTCTATAAGTGATGCAAGATTGATAGTGTTTCCCCTCCACCTAGGGTTCCAAATGACCCAATGCTTCTATAGCATTTGCCCAAGTACATAATAGGCCTAAATATTAATATTCCAGTTTGGAAGTATTGCATGAGGATGAACTTCAACTAGATGAAAAGCCTCAAAGAAAAAGACAATCAAGTTCCAATTCAACTACCAACCATGTGCATTTTTCCCTATTTGTTATGATCTTTTATAATGTTATAGACCACAACATTTCTTTGAGTCCCAAGTAAACTAGAATGGGCATTGCTATGAAGTTTGAGTATGATGCATTGCTAAAAGAGCATACTTAGAAGTTGGTAAAATTGCCACTAGGGAAAAATTCTATTGGGTGCCAATGGGATAGATTGGATAATTTTTTTCTCCTACTATAAAGATGGTCATATTTTGGTTGCTGCTCTCCATAGCTACTCAATTTGGTTGAAAGGCCCTATCAAACAGATGTCAAAAGTATCTTCTTAATCAAAGATTTGGATGAGGTCTATACAGTACACCCTAAGCGTTTTCAAGTTTTTGGTCATGAACATCTATTAATTCATCATACAAGCTTAAGTAGGCTCCTCGAGCTTAGTATTTCAAAATCAATAAACATCTAAAAGATTATATATTTGAAAGAACTTTTTTTATCCAAATCATTATGTCAAAAGTAATGGTCTTTATATTATAATTATTGTGATATATGTTGATGATCTTGCCATCATAGGAAACACAAACACTAGATTTCAGCAAGTGAAATTGAATGCGTGCATCTTTTGACATGTTTAATCTTGCCTCCACTATTGACTAGGCATTGAGTTTGGAAGTGTAATTAGTGCATCTTCATGGTTCAATTCAAATATGCCAAAATTCTTTTGGGACATTTCTGGATTGCAAATTGTAACTCATCTTCTACACTTATTGAGGTTGGGTTGAATTTATCAATCTCTGATGATCAATCTATACATAGTTGGTGGGTAGCTTGATATACTTATAACCACTAGACCAGATCTCTATTTTGTTACTCATTTGTCTTAATTTTTGTTAAAATAGAAACTTTCTCATTGGATAACTACAAATTGAGTTTTGTGGTATGTCAAAGGTACTATTGATTTTGGCATACTTATATAAAGGATAGTAAGTTTTTGTTTGATTAGATATGTAGACTCTAATCAGGTAGATTAGTTAATACTTGGCATTCTACTACCGAGTACATTTCTCTTTAAGACTAGGAGTAATTTCTTGGCAAAGTGAGATTCAACAAAAAAATAGCTTTATTTTATTGGAAGTTGAGTACAAGGCAGCTATGAATGTTGGTTGTGAAGTAGTTTAGCTATGTAGTTCTTTGGCTAATCCTTAGCTTCCTCAACATTCTTCAATCCCACTTATGTTATAATTAGGGGGTATTAATGTGAAGAATCTTATATATCATCATTGTACCTAATATGTCAAGATTTATCAACAATACATTTGATAGTTGTGGAGAGATTGCTTATCATTTTTGTGCTTCACAGGATCAAATTGTTGATTTAATGGTTAAGTCACTTGGTCTTGTTCATTTCCTCAAAATTCAGGACAAGATTGGTGTTGTTTCTGATTTATTCTTTAAGAGGAGTAATACGATAATCAATACCATATTAATATAATATTTATAGTGTAATTAATTGCTCTTGTTTCTTTGCTTTTAATAATTTGTGACTATCATCTTGATGTCCTTTGTAATTGATGTCTATTATTAGATCTTTGTAATGTCCCCTTTCTCAACACTTGTCTTTTTTGGTGGTTGTTAGCCTATAGAATTAGGGTTTCCTATTTTCTAGGAGGTATCTTTCTAAGTTTTCAGGGGATGTTTGTAGGAGTTTGCTAGTTTACTTTATGGGTCTTGTTGGGTTTTCAAAGAGCTTCAGGCGGTGTCACATTCATTTTGATCAGTGACCATTTTTGGACTTACTATTTTTAGTAAGTTACAATGGCTACTTGAATGTGCTCAAATGGTGTTTGGAATCACTATTTTTAATAGTATGTTATTTATAGTAAGTGTTATTTCTGGTGGTGTGGTTTGGTGGTAGTTTTGCATTCAGTTTCTATTTTTGGCAATGACTCGGTTTCGTTTTGTCAGTGGCTCTTCCAGTGTTCTTGGAGTTCAAAAATGGAAAGGTAATAACTTAAGTTATGTTTTTTTTTATGTTGCTTTTGGACCCCACGTCTAGGCTTCACAAGTTAAGTTATTTTTAAAAGCGAATTATTGACTTGGACACCAAAGTTGGAGAAAAATAAATTTTAAGTTAATATTTATGCCAAGGTAACGTGGATGCCTAAGTAGACAAGTGAATGAGTTTTTAATAAATATTATTTTATTCCTCATTTGGGCATCCCTTCTTGGAGGGAAAAGGAGTTTGAATTTTTGGGGATTGAAGATTATAAATAGAACCCCTCTCCCTCTCATTCAGTATCCATTTTTATATAATAAAAAAGTGTTGTCGAAATATTTTTAGATTCTTGCTTCGAGGTTGAGACGCCTCCTAGTTCTTCTTCAGTTTTGAGTTTGAAAGACAACTCCTAGTTGATCAATGATTGCTTCTTCACTCAGAGGTTGCAAATTGAGCTTCAAGGTGGTGGCTTCTTTTGTGTTTTCAATTTGGTGTGGCTTTGATGTTTTCTAGAGACATTTTGGCATGTTCATTTGTTGTTTGGAGTTTTGGAGAGTTATTTTAGTCCACTGCAAACCCACGTTCATGCTCGTACCGTTTTGGAGACTTGACGAAATTTTGTGGGTATTGGCTTATTGTGTTCCTTGCTTTTGGGTGCCCCTTTGCTTGGAATTTTGAAATTTTTAAAGGAGAATCTGCTTTTTGATGTTGGTTGCCCTCAAGGGGCCATACTTGTCTTGGGTGCATTAGGAAATGTGCTAGCCATTTGCAGACCATTTGGTGGTGGCCTGCTATTGGGAGTTGGATGCCTAGCTTCTTTGCTTCATTTGCCACTGATTTGATGTCATTTGGAGTTGTGGTTGAGTTACAAGCATTTGAAAGTTGTTGGTTGGAGTTTGTGCACACTGTACTTCCATATCAGATTGTTTCTCCTTCATATCAGACCTAGTAATTTCAGTATTTTATCATAATATCATGATGTCTAGTCATTGCAATATCATTGAGATGGTTTCCTAACACTTGGGCTTCATTTTGGTTTGCTTCTCTCATATTGTTTCCTTTTTATTGCCCACTGAAAAGTGGAAGTGGTTGGCTATGCCGCGAAGTTCTTTGGTTTCATTTACATTCCTATAGCCCGCTAAAAAGTGGAAGAAGTTGGCTTGTCGCCTAGTATTTACATCTACTCTATTGGCTAGCTTGTTGTTAATAGCTCTTGTACTTACAATATTTTCAATATTGTAATAAGATCCCCTTACACCATATGCTCTCACCTTGTGCACTCTGGGATTTGGGTGATCAGAAAGTGAAGGGTTACTTCCAGTTTGCTTCATGTTAACGGTAACGGGTGAAGTTTATGTGAAAAATTTGGGAAAAAAATAAAGGGGATATTTCAATGGTATCAGAGTTGGTCATCCTACCAGCCTGTGTTTTCAGTGCCTCTAGTTGATTGAAAAACTCTATGAGTGATAGAGAAGTCAAATACTACAATAGAGAGTTGAAGAGACAACAGTTTCAGACTTCGTCAGTTCTTGTTGAGGAAACATTTTTAGAGGTTCTCAGAAATCGAGATATAGCAGTTAAGAAAATTGCAGATAAAGAGAAGGGACCAGCCCATGAGGAAAATGCAGACGTTAGAACTGAGAGGCAGTTTGACCTTATGTTGGACATGATGTCCCAGTTACTTGCCAAGATGAACCAAAATGTAAATCTTGTGTAACAGAACCAAGATGCCAAAGTTAGTGCCTCTAACATGAATGCAAATGGGAGGCCTATTGGCCAACATGTTGCGGTGACTAGAGGATCAATCCCTAGACCTCATCTACCTACCTTTACTCAAAGGAAGGAACCACTTGTTGAACTTGAGCTACCAATGCCAGATGAAGTGAGGAATAGTTACATGGAGTATGCTTCCCTTCTTGTAGAGATCCATGAGATTTTATCCTTGGATCAATACATGAACCAAAGGAAGAGGAGAGGAGGTGGAAGAATTGAGAATCGTGCTCCTATGCCCCCAAGGGATTTCTAACAAGCTCTTGGGAAGGTTACTTTGGCCCATTTCGATGGAAATGATAAGTGCTCGACAAGATCATGGGTCCAGAAGCTCGACAACTACCTCTCACTAAGGCCAATGTCAAAACAAGATGCCATCAAGTTTGCTACTTTGCATTTGGATGGGGCTTCCCATGAGTGGTGGTATCATGGTTTGGTCACTCTTGGCCATAACCTTATTGTTTTTTATGAAGAGTTTACCAACAAGCTCATTGAGAGGTTTGACGCCAAGGATCCTGAGGTGAGATTTCATGAGCTAGCACAGTTGAAGCAAGATGGCTCACTTGACACTTACATTTTAGAATTTCAAAGACTTTCCGTGATGGTGCCCAACATCATTGAAATGATTTTTATAGTCCTATTTTCAAAGGGGCTAATGGAACTGTTGAAGTGGTGGGTGAAGGCTTTCGATACACCAACACTAGATGAAGCAATCAAAAAATCTAAAAGCATGGAGTTGGCTGCCCCAAGGCCAAAATTTCAGTCCAAGTCTTTTTCTCACAAGAGAGATAGGAAGCATTCTTCAAATCAAACCAAGAAGTTTCCTTCTCAAATGGATGATGACTTCTTTAACTAGCTCTGAAAGAAGAAATTATGTTACACTTGCAAGGAACCATGGGGCTCGGGTCACAACTTCAGAAGAGGCAATTCCCATCACATGGAGGTGTATTTTGATGATGGATTAGAATCTGATATATTAGAACAATAGTTTGATTTTGTGGAAAGTGATGAAGAAATGGCTCTAGAGGAGGTGGAAAAGGACCAAGGAAGTGGGGATGCATTTTCCCAAATTTCTAGTTTTTAGAAAAATGAGTTTCAGAAATCATGGAGTGCTTAGAGGGTAGCAAATTGTTGCTCTAATTGATACTAGATCAACACATAATTTCATTGATGAAGGGATAGTTGCAAAGAAAGGCCTCAAGATAGAAGAGTTTGAATTTTTCAAGGTAATGATGGCCAATGGCGTTTTATCTCTTGCAATCGTAAGATCTCCAATATGTCTATGTTGTTGGATAACTATGAAGTCAAAGATGACTTCTTTGTTGTGAGCATTGGAGATAGTGATGCAAAGTTTGGCATTCAGTGGCTGCGATCTCTTGGAGATATCACTTTGAATTTGCAAACCATGGAATTGAAGTTCACATCAGATGGGAAGAAGGTGGTATTGAGAGGGATGTCAAATGGAAGCCCTCGTATTGTGTCTTTCAAGAGGATGGAAAGGTTGATTTGTCATGATCAAGTAGAGTGGGAAATAGAGTGTTTGATCATGCCATCCAATCCAACAGAGGATAAGAGACACTGCCATCCCGTTGTTCAATCCTTGATCACAAAAAAGAGTAAGGTTTTTGGTAGTATACTTCTTGGGAGACCTCCTGAAAGGGGGATTGAGCATGTCATTGAGCTCGAAGAAGGGGCCAAACCAGTCATAACAACTCCATACCGATATCCAAAGAGGTAGAAAGATGAGATGGAGAATCCCATCAAAGAACTTTTGGACATGGGTCACATTCCCTTTGCTTTTGCAGTGGTTTTGGTTAAGAAGGATGGCACATGGGCATATGCATAGATTATTGGGCCCTAAGTTAGAAGACAACCAAGAGCTAGTATCCCATTCCTAGGATAGATGAGCTCATTGGTAAGCTACATGTAGTTGTCTACTTCTCCAAGATAGATCTCAGATCAGGCTACCATGAGATCAAAATGAGAAGCAGTTATTAAGAAGACTGCCTTTAGATGCCACTTTGGGCATTTTGAGTTTCTAGTCATGCCCTTTGGGTTGACTAATGCACCTGTGGCCTTCCAGTCCTGTATGAACACAATATTTCAGAAATAGTTGAGGAATTTTGTGCTTATCTTTGTTGATGATATCCTCATCTACAATAAGTCATGGGAAGAGCATCTCAACCACTTGGAGGAAGTGCTTAACATCTTAGAGTTAGAGTCTTTGTTTGCTAAGGAGTCCAAATGTGAATTTGGAATGATCGAGCTTCTTTATCTTGGGTACTTGATCAGCTCCAAGGGAGTTAGTGTTGATCAAGAGAAGATTAAGACTATCTTGGATTGGTCTCCTCTAGAGAACCTCTCTCAGTTGAAAGGTTTTTTGGGACTATGTGGTTTCTACGGGAGGTTTGTGAGGGGATGTTCATAGGTGGATGCCCCTCTTATATATCTCACCAAAAAAGAGGCATTTGCATGGTTTGAAAAACCACACGTGGTCTTTGACAGATTCAAACAACTCACGAGTTCATGCCCAGTCCTGGCCATTCTTGACTTCTCCAATCCATTTGAGTTGCAGTGTGATGCTTTAGGGGAAGGTGTTGGTGTTGTCCTAATGCAAGACAAGCATCTTGTTGACGCCTAAAATTTCTAGGAGAACAACCTTATGGGAAACTCAGTAAATGGGGGACCAATTGCGCTAAACTGAGTAACCTCCATGTTTTTAAAGAATTCGGTTTTTCCTATAATTGGGGTTTAGAATGGGAAAAGGAAGCAGATATAAAAAATAAAGTCTAACCTAAGGCGATGCACCAAGATTTAGTTATGTGGGCATGAGAAACCTTCCTTTCCGATGAGGTTTGAGGGCTTGTTCAACAATCTGCTATATCCAAGGATAACATAAACATAGATGAAAATCCTAAGCAATTTAACCAAATGACATAATATAATTTCCATACACATTTACTGAACAAGAAGAGTCAAAGATATGATCCCAAATAACAAATTTATATTGAAATTATAAAAAATTTATAGATAAACTACTTAGTACAACAAATAGCATAGTATAATGTCTTATATCAACTAAGAAACAGAGAGGCTAAACAATTGGCACGATTTGTAAGTCTTAATATAATAATAAAAAACAATACAAAGGTTTAGAGATTTTTAGTCTCTTTTCTGTCATTTTCGAACCCACTATCTCGAAGCCACCGCCTGAAAGATTCCTCGGGCATGCGTCATCCTCCCCTTGGATGAATCGATGACAAATTGTAACAGAAAGATATTTAGTTTCCTCGAAAAGAGCATGCTCGGAACAATGATGAATGTGGTCTCGAAGGTGAAGCATCAACAATCTCAGAAAGACACGTGTCTAACTGCTTGAAGAGTTTGATAGAACATGTGGCGAAGCGATGAAGCCTTCTCTTGATTCTTCGCTCTCTTGCAATCAAAACTTCCGCGGAGGTGACACATGGAGAAGCGGCAGGGGTTTATATCCATTCTTCATTTCCTTGGGATGCAATCCCTGTGAGGATGACATGTGGCACAGTGTCGGCCTGAGCTTCCATCAGTGGGGCCCGCTAAAAGGGTGCCTGAGGGGTTTGTGCAACGTGGCACACGGGCGGGGTTCAGATAGGAAACAATGGGGAGAAGCATTTCAAAAGCCTATGTTGCTAACACCTGGCAAAGCGGATGAAAGTGCGACCAAAAAGGAGCTCAGGGTGTTTAATGAAATACAACGCATGCGGCCAAGGCTTTTGCAAAGCCGAATACAAATTAACCCGAAGGGAGCTTCGTGGATTATTTAATCCACAACTTTTGGTGACTATCAGGGGCATTTCGCCTACAGAATGAGGACCCAAAATGTTGGTTCACATACTAGAACCTTATCCTTTGAGCAAACATTTAGACCTTAGATAGGGCAGTTTGTAGAGGCAGCCATCCGACCTCAGATGGTGTAGATAAGGTGCGCAAATTCTCTTGCACCTCATGCAAATCGATGATCTCTTTAAAAGGTAGCTCCATGGAAGTCCCAGTCTCAGATTGGAAAAGGGGTCGTGCAATTGGATGAATAACGCCTTCAATGTTCGTTGTTGTGTGAGGCTGGCTAAATGATTGGAAAGTAGATAGACCCTGCTACTTCTCCTCTATTCTTGATGTGATATGCTCCATTGTGGCCACCAAATTATCAGAAAGGAATGGAGAAAGCAAACCCAACTGAGTCAAATGTGAAAATTGTACCTACCGATTATTCATTGTTAGACTTAGGGACGCCAAACAACCCTTGGCCTGGAGGATCACTGCATGGTAATAGATGAATTCTTTTGCCTTCTTGGCAGCTAACCTTCAGTCCTCAATCCCCACTCTTGTCAATTTCGCATCAGTTACTTTGTACAATTTGCCCATCAATTTCTCAGCCTCGGAACCCTCTCAACAATGGGCTGTGGAATTTGCTCAATCGTCCTGTGCACTTCCTTGCTTAAATTTGATGCATCCACCATGAATCTGAGCGTTGGCTATAAGGACAAACAAGAGGACTTGACCTTCTCCCAGTAGGAGACGTATAGTTGTTGAGCCACCAAAAGGGAATCTGATTTTGGAATAGGGGGTTGTGAGGGAATTTTCAAAAGGCTTATCTCAACTTATTTTTACCTGATTTCCTCCATCAACTCATCAACCTTTTTGTCTGATGCATTGAGTCATTCTTGTAGAGCTATTAGTTTTGTGCCCTTGCTCCTCAGCAACTCCTTCGTTTGACCTCAGGAACCCGATTCCATTGTCACCGACACCTTCAACCTTTCAATCTCTTTTTGAAATTGACCCTGTTGGTTCTGAAACTCTTGATTATTTTCTTACGCTTCCCTTTCCATCTGAGATAGCCGTTCTTGAAGATTTTGGTTCTTCTATTGTAAATTGGAAACCAGGTTGGGATCCTGGGACTGGAACTTCACAAGTTCCTCATTGAGTTTTTGTGCTTGTTGAGATAGGTGTGAAAATTCGGTCTCTCTGCTCTTCTCCTTCTTCTGAAGGATATCCACCTGTTCCTTGAAATTCTAGAGCTCCTCCTCTCTTTTCTTCAACTGCCCACTATGCTTCAAAATGTCGGTAGTCACGGCTCTCTGGGTCTCCTCCATTAGTTCAACCTTGTCCTGTGGTCGGATTGTGTTTAGATCAAGCCCTATAGCATGGATTGTATAGTACTCGGGTTGCATCTCCCCTCGATCTTTTATGACATTGGGTGGCATAGTTGCGAACGTTATTTATTTCTGGTGCTCATTGTAAAGGGTTTGCACACATGGCTCGGTAGGCTTTGCAACATCCTTTTCTTTCCTTTTCTGAATTCCTATGGCTTGCGTTGCCTTAGTCATGGTATTTTGTGCAAAAAAATTTGTTGGTGATCTAATCTATCCATTGGTAAAGGGTGCACTAGGAGGAAGAGAAAAAGGGAATGAGACCATTGAAGACTCAGATGATGTTTTCTTTGGCAGAGTCACCGTTAATGGGGAGAGAGGGGGAACACTATACCAGGTTCCAATCCTGGGAGTGGTGGAAGGGCTCATAGGAGATAATGGTGGTATCAGGGATTCAAAAGCTACCATTTGTTGAGAAGATTGAGCAGATTGAGCCAAGGATGACGCGATGAAAGCAAAAGGATTTGCAATAGCTAATGTATGTTGGGTCTGGACAAATGGTGGCAAAGTCTATGGCAGAGTAAAAGTCGCCCATTCCCTTGCACAGAAGGGAGCTTGGTGGGAACTCCTTGCAGATGCGGAAGCAAAAAACTGAAGGCCGACACTCAAGGTGATCAGAGGGGTGGATGAAGCAGGAAGGACCAAAGACCAAGATGAGAGAGAGGAAGGAGAGAATTGTATCTGAGTTATCGAAGACTCCGACCTGTGTCTTGTTGTAACAGTCACTTGCGAGCTCGCTCCTTGGATGACGTCAATATGCTGCCTCTTCTGAGGTGGAGAATGGTCTAATTCTATGATTTCTTCAGATTGCTAAGGCATTTTGGATCTTTTAACCTTTATGACCGCTAAATCATTGTCAGGATTGTAATCCCATTTGTCCTCAATCAATACCAGCCCCAGATGAGCAAGCTTCGCTAATAGCAGACCATGTGTCTGCTTTCTTTTCTTTATAACCATGCCAAAGCTTAAGGGGCACTTAAAGAAGCCTTTCTTATTCTTTCCTCCACAAAATTTTTTATCAATAAGCACCAACTGCCTCAACACCTCAATAGCTAATGCCCTTTCTATGACACAGAACGATAGTCGACAGGGCTCCTCAGTGAAACCATGCAACCTGACAAATGAAAAATCTTTTCTGAGAAACCAATCACAAGGACGAAAACTTCACATCCATCCCACCTACTTAGCAGAAAATCGATAACACCCAACCTCTCTGTCCACATCAAAATCTTGCAATATTGGAAACAGGAAGGACCCGGAAAATCCATAATAGTCATAGGTTTAAAAAAGGAGAGGGGTCCACACAAAAACTGGCCTATGGGCCCCACTTTCATCGAAGACAAATAAATTCATGTCTTTGAAAGAAATCAGGGTTTTGGTGTAAGAACATATGAGTAAGAAAAGAAGAGAATCTGAACTTACCCTACATTTGATATTCCCTGAATTGATCCAACATCTCTAGATAAATGATCTCTACGAAGTCATACCAGAATAGGGAATGTTGTTTCCTTAACTGGAAACCCAAACCCATTTGAAATTTGTATACCTCTTGGGCACTATTCATGCTGCAAATGAAAGCCACCATAGAAAAAACGTCCTGCAAGTCTTGGTTGAAGGCATTGAGCGTGATTGGAAACTGTG
This sequence comes from Sequoiadendron giganteum, assembly GCA_007115665.2. NCBI lineage: Eukaryota > Viridiplantae > Streptophyta > Pinopsida > Cupressales > Cupressaceae > Sequoiadendron > Sequoiadendron giganteum. The sequence continues at coordinate 343,572,541 of CM021109.1, read as the reverse complement.
GTGGGTGCTTATCGTCTTTGTGCCTTTTCATTTCTATGTTAAAAAATTATAGGGCTTTGTTCCTGCTTCTCTAGAATTTCTCCATTAGATCCACAGTGAGCTTCTCATATGCCTTTTCTCCTTTCATAGTAGGGATACACAACATATCCCTAATAGCATCAGCGCTAATTACTACCCTTAGGTTCTGGCTGACTATTACGCTGGTATCTTGATTGAAATTTTTTGCACACTGATGAATCAACTCCGAACAATGGTGCACCAAGGGGATCATATGTTGTGGGAGACCAAAAAACCATAGCCTGTATGCCAAAGAGTCCCTAATCCCATCCTCTTCTGCCTTTTCCTTTCTTTCACAGGCCTCTTCCCTAAGATTCTTAGGGTTTATTTTGAGGTCAGGTTTGTAAATATTGTCCCACTCCTCTGCTATCTGGATTTTTTTTTGTGGGTTGTCCTCTCTATGGTCTGTGTATGAGGCCATCTCGGCTTCACTGGCATCCCTGGTGTGGCATAAGAGATATCACTAAAAACATTTACCCTCGACGTTGTCTTCATGGCGTCAGACAAGCTTACAACCGGACCTTCCTGCGCTACTATTCCAAAATTCTGTGTCATTCTTTCTGAATGCTTTATTTCTCTTGACCCAACAATGTCCTTTCTTGCTTTGCAAAATTACCCTTCTTTGAAACACACCAGTTTTGGATGAATGAGACCCAAACAAAAGACACCAATACAAGGCTTTGCACTAAACACAAATTCAGATGGATTCTTGCTCTTTGTTTGGGTTCGACTCATTCAAGCACAGTGCATCTTTATCAATTATTTCTTTGAACCTAGCTGCTTTGATTCTTCTCGCATCACACTTGGGGTTTTTCTCAGTAAGCTCTGTATTTATTTTTTACTCTTAGTGTTTTTCCTTCGTATGCACGTTTCTTTTTCTAAAACTAAAGTTAGAAACAATGGTTGCCTTTAGCAATAAATTTGGCATGCAATCGCCAACTCATCTATTCATATGAAATGAATTTCTATCTCTTGAAAGAAAAATCATAATGACAATTTAGCCACTATGTCCTACGATGCCATCTCTTGGGAAATTGAGCCGAGAATAAAAGAGATGAATTTTTCCGCACACTTTTGCACTTAATAACCTTAGCCAAATGATTCGGCTAAAAGGTGTAATAATTACACAAATTGATTTGAAATAATCCTTGGAGGTTGAGAAACGTTTATAGTTGGACACCTGGATCTTGACCGTGCAGTTTGCCACTTGCACCTACCGCAAGTTTTAGTTGATTAATTATCTCACTTTAATTTGCACGCAACAATCGTTTGGATGGGAGTTTCGAGTAATTTCAATCAGTCTCATGCTTATCGTACGTATCAAATACAACCTGGCGAGAACTCCGAGCTTGCAACTCTGGTGGGTTTTTTGAGTTTACAACTCGATCAATCATTATGCTTATCACACGCATTCTACCCCAACTACCTCTGTAAATAGACCTAGTGGTAACTGCATAATTCATACTTGGTAATTGGGTTTTTTGATAACAACAATGGATACTCCCATTAGGATTACTAGCAATAAGTCTCAAGTAGCTTTTCTAGGCGAGATTTCTAGCTGACGTTTAAAGCGAATGACAAGTAATAAACATTCTCTGGCCATTATTGCAATAAAGTGGGTGTTGGGTAGGGATTGCCTAGAATATGAAGATAAGTACAAAGTTAACATTGATGTCTGCTCTCATTTTGTTGCCTCCTTGCTCGATATTTAGGTGCCAAAGGAGATGATACTGTAGCTTACGATGGCGGTTTTTTCCCAAGCGTTATCTTGGTTTGCTTCAAGAAGTTGTGACAAATGCCGTGTATGGCCATGGGCTTCCAACGGCTAGTGACCTTCGTCGACATGTTGAGGAGGATGCAGTGGTGCCATGGGTACCATTCCTGAGTGGATTCCGCAAGATGAGTATTCATGAACACCACCAGAGGGTGTCTTGTGCAAGCCACTTCCTGATGAGGTGCTACAATGTAGAGCTCTTCTATGACGTGGGGTGGTATACGAACTTCAGGAACTTGGTGTACCCACCACCTCTTAAAATTGTTGTTGATGCTCCTGTTGATGCTTCTGATTTCGCTACCCCTGCTGATGATGAAGTTCCTCCTAAATGAATCAAACTTTTCCTCCTCCGTCTTTGTATATATATCTCAAAAGTTGATAATATATATACTCGAAAAGCTTGGCTTAAAAGCCATTTTGGATTGTAAATTTTGGAGTACATAATACCATAATTAGTGAATATATAACTTTTTGTTAAGCTTTTGTCTCCATTTCTTTCTCTTTCCTTCTGCTGTTTCATGGGTTCCACTTAAAAGCTCGGCTGAACAAGACACAAAAAAGGAAAAATATACATATTCACATATTTACACATGCCAAAGAGTTAATAAGGATAATTGAACAATTTTAAGTGAATTCTGTTGACAGGAATTCCCAATGCTTCCTTTTCCATATTTTCTAATTTGAATGAGTTGTGTTGCTTACATTTGATGATGCGAAAGGGTCTTTCCCATAGACTATCAAACTGACCATGTTGGCCAGGTTTCGTGGCTCTCTCGTTCAATTTGAGTACCAAATCTCTGCACTGAAGACCCTGGTCGAAGGTCTTCTTGTCGAACCATTTCTTAACCACATGTTGACAGTTGTTCATGGCCGTCAAAGCTTTTCCTCTTTTTTCTTGGACTTCTAATAGTTCAGCTAGCTGAACCTCCATAGCTCCGCTTTGTTCTAGTTCTAGAGACTTTAGCAACTGTAGCGCATGAACCTCCATAGAGACAGGCAACAGTGCTTCTTTGCCATATACCAACTCGTATGGTGAAGTCTTTAAGACCTAGTTGGGGGTTATGCAATCTGCCAATAGCGTTGCTATGAGATTCAAATGCCATTCTCTTTGATGCTTCAACCCAATCATTTTGATGAGTTGGACTAAATTTTTATTAGTTGACTCAGCTAGACCATTCCCTTGTGGATAATAATTCGAAGAGGTTCTTAAGAATATTCCATGCTTGAGTGCGAATTGACATACCTTTGAACCCATGAAGGATTTTATTTTGTCGAAGATGATGGTCTTGGGCGGGCTAAACTTTGTTACTTGCTCTTCTAGGAAATTTACAATTTCTGCTTCAGTTGAGTTCTTCAAAGGCATGGCTTCGGTCCACCTGGTAAAATAATCTGTGGTCGTGAGAATCCATTTATGTCCAACACTGCAAGTGGGATTAATCATTCCGATAAAATCTAGGCCCCATTGTGCAAAGGGCTCTTCAAACAATATCGGGATTAGTGGCATGGTCAAAATTTTCCTTCTTCCTACAAAAAATTGGCATTCTTTGTAGGATTTGACTAAGGTGTATGAGTCATTGAACAGTGTGGGCCAAAAATATCTCATGCACATGATTTTAATGGCAGTGGTTTTTGTAGAGAAATTTTTGCCTACTGGACTACTGTGGAATTGATTTAGAATTTTTTCTGACCATTCTTGATTCACACACCGTAGAAGAATACCATTGAAGTTCCTTTTGAAGAGAACTTCAATCAACACATAACCGTTGTTTTGTAATCTATAAGATCTCCTCTTCTGAGAAGGGAGGTTCACCAGATATTTCCCAGTCTTCATGAATCTCATTTTGTTTGCTACCCAGCAGCCTTCGGACTCAGGTTCATTTAGAAAAATTAGTTCGGGTTCTTCCTCTTCTATTGGTACCTCAATCTCTTGTGCCAGATATTCACATAACCCTCTTCCTTGCACGGTTTTTGTGGGCTTGACGTCGATGTCATATTCCAGGATCTTTGTTATCCAGTTGGGCCTTTTTTCTATGATTTCTCCTTCCATTATGTACTCACGCACACTGGAATGCGCTACAAATATGACCACCTTACTCAAGATATAAGGTGTCGGAAATTTTTAAGGCCTTTGACGATGGAAAACGTTTGTCTCTCGAAAAAATTGTATTTCATCTCATAATCATTTAAGGTCTGAGAGTGAAAAGTTATCGAATGTTCTCTTTTCCCTTCATCGTCATTTTGAGTTAGAACAGTAGCGATGCTAGATCAACTACTGAACACATACATTATGAAATCCTTTGATAAGTCTAGGTTTACCAGCACAGGGGCTGAAACAATAGACTCTTTGACTTTCTGAAAGGCTTCTCTGGCTTCTTTTGTCCATTTGAATAAATAATCCTTCTTGAGCATCAGGGTGATTGGCCTAATTAATCTTGCAAAATTCGAAATGAATTTACTTACAAAATTTACCTTTCCTAGGAAGGACTGAACTCCCTTTTTGTTCACTGGAAGGGATAGTTCCTTGATTGTCTTCACCCAATTTGGATCAATAGCAACACTGTCCTTGAACATTACATGTCCCAACAATTTTCCTTGAGGCACTCCAAAGACACATTTTTTTGGGTTTAGGGATACCCCGAACTCTTGGCATTTCTAAAAAACCATTGCAAGATGATCAAAATAGTCATATTTTTATTTAGAGAATACTGTAAGATCATCCAAGTAGATCAAGATGATTTTATTGATCAGCTCTCTAAAGGCAATGTCCATTGTTCGCTAGAAGGTGGCTCCTACATTTGAGAGGTTGAAAGGCAATTTTGAATAGGCAAACATTCCTCATTTGGTAGTGAATGTCGTTTTGTGTCAGTCCTCCTCTTTGACTCGGATTTGATTGTAACTGGATAAACCATCTAGTAGAGAAAACATCTTTGAGCCAACCACTGTTTATAAGATAGACTCCATAGAAGGCAAGGGGTAGTTGTCCTTGAGGGATGCTCGGTTCAAATCTTGGAAATCAACACAGAGGCAGATGTCTTTGTTCTTCTTTCAGACTAGAACCAGGTTAGACACC
>CM021109.1:343517257-343567540 GCA_007115665.2 Sequoiadendron giganteum | reverse complement strand
CTCCCACCTCGGCCGCCACCCGGTCTGCTCTCTGCGCTGCCTCCACTGTCGAGTTCTCCACCGAGCTCCACCGAGCTCCCCGGCCCCCTGCGCCTCGCCTTGCCGACTCCGGCCGAGTTCCCAGCTCGGCTCCTCCGAGCCCACCGACTGGCCGAGCCCATCGACCTGAGTCGGCCATGCCAGCCCCCGCGGGTCTTTAAACCCCTACCGCCGGTCTTATGGGTGACCGAGGGTTTCGGTCCAACCCCCAGCTGCCAGCCCCCTGGTCAACCACGTGACCAGGGGCCGAAGACTTTAGCCCTTGAGGGCTCCAAAGACATTTTTTTTGCACATTGGAGCAGCTTGCGCTAAATCGGGCGTAGAATGGGCATTTTTTCTTGCTTTTTCGCAAATGAGATATCGTCGGAAAGCTGGTTCCGGCGCCGTTCCAGTGGTACTAGTAATTTTTCCTGATTTTGCAGTTTTGCTGTGTTTTTTGCCAGTCAAAGTCAGAACTTGGTTTTTTCACTCCAAGGGGCGTATCTTTTGCGTCCGAACTCCGTTTTGCGCAAACAAATAGGCGTTGGAAAGGTGTTACAGTGCTTTTTCCATATTTACAGTCTATTTTACTAGTTTGTTTACCAAGTATTTTTTATTTAGCTTTGTGTGTTTTTACACTTTGCTCAATTACTTGGTCATCTTGGCTCCTACATGGGGTTTGTTTGCGTTGGATGGGTTATCTTGATATGCTTTATCATTGCTGAGATCATTAGTCTCTAAATTTTTCATTTGAAGAGTTATCATGGGTTTCTCTACTCACCCTTCAGTTGTTCTTCTGGAACGGGGTAATTATGAGTCATGGGCAAAGGGTATACTTACACATTGTAGGTGGCTTAATATTTTGCCTTATTTGTATGATCTCATACTTGAACCAGCAACTTTAGAGGGCAGATTAGCATGGGATATTATTAGAAATCACATTGCAGGAGTTATATTGTCTAGTGTTGATCATGACACTGTGTTGGTTATATCAGACATTGATTGTCCTCACCCACTTTGGACACGTCTTTGGGAGATCTATGGAGACCCTGTTCTATCTCCATTCCCAGAGGATCCTGCTTCAGATTGTCTCATACCCATTGCTTGGCGAGAGAATACACCATTTGATCATGATACTTTAGAGGATCTTGAGTATTTAGACACCCTTACATATTCCGATGGATCAGAGGTTTTTCTCACAGTTCCTACTCTTCAGACTGAGACTTCATCAGCATCTCTTGTTGTTCTTGATTCAGTGCAGCAGAGAATCATACATCTTCCAGACATAGCTATTTTGGACTCTTATGTTGCAGACATATCTTTCTTGTTTGTGGAGTCCTATATTGCAGATTTGGAGGATTACTTTGAGGACATTCATCTCCTCTACCTTGACAGTCAGGTTTTCACTGTTCGCCCACCATTATCTGTGCATTCAGAGGTTGCATTTCAGTATTATCCACATCAGTTTGGATTTGACATTATTTGTTTACATTCAGACAGTGAGACTCTTCAGCATCCTATCATGGCACACATCTTGAGACAGATTGGTTCTTCCTTCTTCACAAGGTTTCTTCGGTACAGGTCCATGGATCCGTTTCTTCCCAAGGGGAGGAATATCATTTGCCGCTTCAGTATCTCTTTTTGGATTCTACATCAAGCATCTACCATTGTGACAGGAGTTTCTTCATTGTGGGGGGGCCTTCTTCTCTCTTTCTATATCTCCTATGGAGATCCTTGTACATGTACTTATATGATAGAAGCTGTCTATGGGGGGTATTATGTTATCCACCTCCTATCCTTCTTTCATTAGTGCATTGCATTTCTTCCTTGCATTCTATTTTGGGGAGGAGTTTTGTTCCCACTGGGTTTTCTCCTTTACCCCATTTCATTTAGTTTGCATTGATTTTGCACATAGATTTTGTCAGCCTTGTTGCGGGACCCGCTGCTTTGCTTTTCATTAGCTTCTTATAGGTTTTAGCTTCTCCCTATATGTCTATCTTAAGGGGTGTTGATAATTGGGTATTTACTTTATTAATTGTGTCTTGTTTAGTCACGTGGATCCCTTTTACCTCTTTCCTTAAGCTAACATTAGGTACATAATAATTAATTATTAATTATTATTGTGCAAGCCTAGGGTTTTCCTTTTTAGGGTTTTCATCTATATGTAGTTGAAAACTATCTTTTGTATCATAATTCATTTTACATTTTGTGTGAATTCATGGCTCCACATTCTTGAGCATTTCCTTTGTTGCTTCTCTTTGTTTCTCCTTGTAACAGGTTATTTGCTTGCAAAGATCTTTTGGGCTTTTGTGGTGTTGTATCTTCTCAACTCTCAGTAGCAGTTCTTGGGGTAGCCCATTCCATAATAGCCTTCATCTTCTCTAGGTCCATCTTAAGACCTTCCTCCGAGAAAAAAAACCCCAAGTACACTAACTCCCTCTTCACAAAACTACACTTCTTCAAATTAATCAACAATTTCTCCTCTCTTAACTTCTCAAAGACTCTACAAATATGTATTAAAAGCTCATCCAGTGACTTATTGAAAATCAAAATATCATCTAAATACACAATAAAAAAATTTCTAATGAATTATTTTAGTACCTCATTCATGAGCTGCATGAATGTGCTTGGTGCATTGGTTAGCCCAAAAGGCATGACTAACCACTCGTACAAGCCCTCTTTGGTCTTGACGGTAGTCTTCCATTCATCTCCCTCTCGAATCCAGATCTGGTGATATCTACTCTTCAGATCTATTTTTGTGAAGTACTGAGCTCCACTCAAACAAGCCATCAAGTCATCCATCCCTGGCAAGGGAAATCAGTACTTGATCATTATTCTATTTATGGCCTGGGACTCTGTACACATCCTCCACTCCCCATCCTTCTTTGATGCTAGTACTGCAAGTACTGCACATGGACTCATACTCTCTCAAATCAAACTCTTTCTCAACAACTCCTAAACTTGTTTGTTCAACTCCTCATTTTCTGTAGGAGTCATTTTTTGAGCTGCCTTACTTGTCAAACTGGCTCCAGGGATCAAGTTAATCTGATGACTGATCTTCCTCACTAGTGGTAAACCCTCGGGTACATTATCAAAAACAATATCCCGAAACTCATTCACTAATCCAAAAACTTCTACTGGCACCTTCTCACTATCTTCCTTATCCATTATAGGAATCAATGCATAACACATATGCTCATGCTTCATGCCTTCTAAAAATTTCCTTCCATCAACAAAACAAATTCTAGCACTACTGCATACCTTTTCTTCAACCTCCTTCAGGGGTTTCAACTTATGGCGGACTCCATGCTTCGTCAGGGAATAAGTGTTTGCATGGCCATCATGTATAGCTCGTCTGTCAAACTGCCACGACCTCCCCAACAACATGTGACATGCATCCATGGGGATGATATCACAAAGTATCTCATCACGATAGCTTCCAATCTTGAACTTTACCAGGCACTGCTCATTGACCAGAACTTTGTGGTCTTTCTGCAACCAGGAAATACGATATGGATGTGGATGCCTTTCCCTCTTTAGCTTCAACTTCGTAACCATCTCTTCTGACACCAGATTATCGGTGCTCCCACTATCAATAAGGACATCACAACATTTGTCTTCACACTTGCACCTTGTGTGGAACAAATTATTCCTTTGTTCTAGCTCCTTTTTAGTCACCAGGGCTCTTCTAACCACTAGGGATTCTCCCCTTTCAGCATCATCTGAATGCTCGGATTGAGCCTCCTCATCTGCATGTGCAACCCTTGCATGACCTTCAGGCCTTCTGTTTGTCCTTCCTTGGTGTTGTGGACATTCATACGCTCGATGTCCTTCACCACACTGGAAACAAGTCCATATGAAACCTCGTCTTTCGGGTCCTTGTCCAGATTTTCCTCGTCCTCTACCTCTTTGATCACCAGTGTTTTGATCGCGAGGGCAGTAGAAGTTATCATTCTTTTGGCTTCGGTTGGACCCGCATCTTCATTTTTCTTCTCATCCTCATTTTGGCTTCCATAAGATCTTCCACTACCCCTTCCACTTTGACCTCCTCATCCTTTTTTCTTATTGTCAAATCTTTTGTTAAGCTTCTCTTTAACTCTCAGAGAAAATTGGTATGCATCCTGAATGGTGGTCATTCTGACTAGGCTTAGCTCCTCTTGAATGCTCGGTTGTAACCCATTAAGATAACGGGCTACCTTCTCCTTGTTGGCCTCTGCATGGCCCATTCTGATGGTCATCTTGTGAAAATATTCTGTGTATTCTTTCACAGATCTGTTTCATTGCTTCAACCCTTGCAATTTCTTTAGTAGATCTAACTTGTAGTCCACTGGTATGAACTGCTTCTTCAGTTTCTCCAACATGTGATCCCATCTGACAATCTTCCCTTTTCCTCTTCGATTTCTCTCCAACTGGACCTCTTTCCACCAAATATTTGCATGGCCCTTTAGCTTCATTTTTGCAAACTTAACCCAATTTGGGTCCTCTATTTCTTCATACTCGAAATACTCTTCCAGCTCGTTGAACTAGTCGATCAACTCTTCCGGGTTCAGACTTCCAAAAAAACTAGGAACTTCTACTCTAGTTACTTTTTTGATCTTCAAAATGGCCCTTATCAGTCGTAGTTGATCTTGATCAATCACTTCTTCTTCATCTATATCTTCCACCTCGCTTTCTTCTCTTCTTCTCGTGTTTAACCCTCTTCTCATCTCTTCCTGCAACACATCAATTTGTCTCTAGAGGGATTTGAAACCCTCAACCGCCAATGGATCTCTTCCACTAGCATTTTTGGCACCTCTGGCACCACCACGCCTACCACACATTAGTCTTGGAGGCATCTTGAATATCTCGAACCCACAACCACGGTCCTGACCAGTGCGAACTGCCTCATGAACAACGATATGTCCACACGCTCAAGAAAACCTGCTTTGATACAACCTAACGAGGGTGCTGACCCGAGACACAAAATATCACACACAAAACCAGAGAATATTATTGTATTCTAAATAATGAAATGCTCACATGCAGAGGATCCCGAATCCTGGAGTCCTGCAATACATGCCCTTTCAGAAAATTACAGAAGTTCCCTTTTCTCAATATGCACTCTTTTCCACAAAAGCCCCCCCAAAAATCAGAAATTGGCCCATAAATAACTCCTTTTCGGTTTGGAGCCAAAATGACATTCGAGTTATGATTTTTTAGCGGTTTGGCGCCTAAAATTACAAATTCAAATTCAAATTTTAAGACCACATTCAAAAATTAGCACATTTTTGAAAATGCGCCAACTTCCGGGAGCCATAAATTTTGATCTGGGACTCCGTTTAACGAACTGTTTGCACCATTGGAAAGGTCTTAGAGTGAAGAAAATGCTAAGAACCCACTCTAGTGGATCTGATGATTTTTGGGCCCTTACAAGACCGTTTAGTGCCTCAAATTGGGCTTAGAAGATTTTTTAGGGCAAAAAGGAAAAACTGGAACTTGAATAACTTTCAAACCGGGAATGATCTTGACTTGATTCTTTCACCAAAGTGCTTATTTTTCTGTTATGAAGCTTCTCTTAAATTTATGCCTCCTCACGCCTTCAAATTCACATCTGCTAAAAATAGCAATTGAGTAGAAAAAGCAAAAAATCAGTTCTGAAAGTTGGGAAATCTTATTCGACGAAAAGGGTATCCAAAAATGCAAAAACATCTACAAAAAGCTAAAAGAAAGTAAAGATATTTTTGGGTGATGTCATATTGCCCTTACACCATTGGATGCTCCTACATCAGAGAGATAAAACATTAAACCATTAGCTGCACCCAACAACAACAAAACAACAAAAGAACAAAAAGAAAACTGACACCCAACAAAAAGAAACCATTAGACAAAGAGAATTGAGCACTATTTCATACTACTTAAGGTATTGGCCACCTCAAGATCCTAGCCCTTGTGCAGATCAATCATGTCCTGAAGCTCCTTCTTAGCTTCAAAGGACTTTTTCCAATCATCAGACCCTTTAGCAGCAGCGCCTTTACTATCACCTTTTACCCCTTTTTTTCCTTTTCCCTTGGCCGAATGCTCCTTCTCCACTAATTCAAAAAAGTACAATTGGTCCTCCCTTAATTCACTAATCTTTCGGAATAGGACTTCCAAGTAGTCCACATTATTTTTAACAAAAATATGGCACGCATCAAAAAGCTTCTTAATATTTGCATTGGTGCCCACATCCTTGGCTTCCAACCCAGCCAACCAATCTTCACACGGAGATTTGAAATCATGGAAAGAACCCTCTAGGTCCACAATTTTGTCAATCAGAATGTTCGACATTGAAATTTTTGGCACATTCTTCAAGTTCTCCTTCAAACCCCTTATTTTAATGTTAGCTTTATTAAACTCTTGAAGAGTCCACTTAGCCAATTTAAAAGTTTCAATGGCCCCAACCCTTGCCATGTCCAGCAACTCAAACATTGAGGGAGACTCGTCATTTAGATAGGAAAAGTCCTCGGAAAAGGGATCTACCTTTGAAGGATTTGACTTAGCACTCTTCTTCTCAGCATATTCCTCATCTTGACCCTTATTTTCTTCTTGTAGATCATCATTGGTCATTTTATGAGCCAATGAGTCACCAATTTCCATCGCCTTTTCTCCAGAAGCCTTTTCCTCACAAATCACCTTGGCATCCTTAGCAAGAACATTCGAGATTTGGTTTTCCAGCTTGTCCATTCATTTGGACATCCTCCTCGACTTGTCCTTGGCCTCCATAGCTAGCACATTCTCCTACAAACCCTCCTTATTAACTCCCCCTTCGACATCTACCTGACCAACAGCCAAATCCTCCTTCCTAGGAGAGGAACCATTTGAGCCCACTTCTGTATCCTCACTGTCAGAAAGAACAGTGTGCTTAGAAGCTCGATTGTTTTTAAGGCTACCCTTCTTCCTCTTTTTCGAGGAGGTAGCCTCAAGGGACGAAGATCCATCATCATCCTCTTCTTCCCACTCCTCTTCTTCGACAATGCTGGTATCTGAACCAAACAAATCATAACCTTTACTTGAATTCTTCTCCTTGCCCTTAATAGCAGGGGCAAGGAGAAGAGACCTAGCATGCCCCATGATTAAAAGAATGAGACCCTCATGGAGGACCGAAGCCCTCTTATTTTATTAATGAGCATAAATAGAAATCTCCATGGAAGACAGTAGAAAAAATAGGAAGGAAATAAACAACTCATGTCTAAAGTGATTAAAAAGAGTGAAATGGTGACCTAGTATAGCAATAAACCTTCCTTCCAATGTCACATAGTGCATAATCACCTCGACAACCTCTACCCAAATCTTCTTGAGTGATTTGTGCTTATAGCCCCAACTTTCCATTTTAATCAAATTCTTTCTCTCGTCATCTTTGAAGAACTAGGCCATCACTTCCTCATTTCTCTTCTAGTCCTTGTAAAAATCATGGCCAACCATTGGCATACTAGTCATAGTAGGAATCAACTCCTCATTCACATCCACTTCTAGACCCTTTATTTGAAGCTTACGGTTACGCTAGTAGGAGACAAACTCCACCGAGGCATTTGGGTCATGCCCATGCAATATTTCTAGAAACGACATAAAATTCTCGTGGTGCAGAATCTTCCATAGCTTCTTATTCTTCCTCAGACCCACACAAGAGTGCAACTCAATTCTTATTCTATCGCCATCCATTTCTTTAGACAACAAGAAAAGAAAACTCTTGCGATAATCGCTCAACTGAACACCAACAATCCAAATGAAACCCACAAAGCATGTGGGTCGGGATATGGCACTAAGGATCGAATTCCACCACTGCATCAACTCAGCCCACGCCATCACTTCTCATTAAGCTCCTAGCTTTCTCGGGAAAGATCGAGCCCTCCTCCCATGCACAAAACTCATTCAATCTGACAACTTCATTAGAAAACAAATATGCCAATGAGTTTCCTTCTTGGAAGATGTGAGATATGCGGGTCTCTTCACAAAAACTTAGCATGATTATAGTATCCTTGATTAATTTCTCCACATTCCAACTAGGCTTATGAGTGCGACAAAGATAATTGATTATGTTTAAAGAATCACCTTCAACCCATATTTTGGTATAACCCTTGTCCACATCATATTTTATACTTATATTTGGTGCCATAATTGATTATGGCACCAAATGGATGTTAAGTGTGCAATTTTTGGAGGTATTTAGGGGGATATTTCATGGAGCAACCATCATGTTTTGAGCAATATATAGATACTAATCTTGCATGCAAGCTTGAGAAGTATGAGAATAAAAACAATTTCTTTTTGTCTTGTTGCTTCTCAAAATGTGATGTTAACCATAATGTGTATGCGAAAGTTTTGTTCATATGCTAATTTATATTAATAATTTTATTTTTAGTGGATATATTATGTCTATAATGTGTAATCATAAGGATGAATTGAAGAAGGAATTTAAGATGATAAACTTAGGCGTATTGTATTATTTTCTCAGGTATAAAAGAATTATAAAAAGGAATTTTATCATTGACTATAAGTATGCTCTTTGGCTTGTAGAATAAATGCTAAACATAAATAGCCACAAACAATCAAATACATTGTATTTATTGAAAGATAACATGGAAAATAAGTGCTCTACTATTGGAAATATTTTCATTGATGTCAAAAGTGTATAGTCTAGAGTGTTGAGGATGTTGTCATTGATGTCAAAGATTGCAGGCAAGGTTTGTTATCATTGATGTCAAAGCGAGTGTTGGACATTGCTAGATCTTGTCATGGATGTCAAAGGATAGTTTCATATTATTGTTTTCATAGAAGACTTTACCTTAAACATATATGCAAGACAAGTTGAAGATAACCAACTATGAAAGATAAATGTGTATGCTTGTATGGTCTACCATTAAAGGAAACACCATTCTTGAATAGACATTAGTTATGGAAGGAGCTTTATGGTTCAAGAGCTGATTATGTAAGGAGCTTAAATAAATTGAAATTAAATTATTTCATGAGGTTGACCCCATGAGAAGTTGTGTACTTCTAGAGTTTAAATTAATTATAATTATTTTATTTTTTTGAAGTGGTCGACCTCTTGGTTGTGGCGCCCCATTTGAGAAATTAAATTTAAAAATAAAAAATAATAAAATAGAGGCCAACCTGTTGGAAGAATGGACAAGATCAGTTTGTATGTTGGCATTGATGTCACCATGTTGTTTATGGTATCAAATTGGTCTAGTACCCTGAATCAGTGTGCATAATAGGTTTACACCCTCTGGTGTTTGATCTGGTATTTTGGTCCGCATATTCTCTCCGGTAATCATTATGGTTTAAGGTTTTGGGAAAATGCTTATGATCACTAGAAGCGTGTATGCATGTATTTTTGTATGCTCATATGTTTGGATGATGAGTTGCGATTTTGGTGATTTCATTTCATTACTAGGTTAATCATGGTCGACCTAATAATCAGTTAGTAGCTCAACATGTATTGTGGTTATATGTGTGACCTAGCTTTGGTCTCAATCAAAATAATATTGCATGAAACATGGTTGAATTACTTTCAGAGAAGCTTTATATGAAGCCAACATTTACCTTTTTGTAAATATGTATTGCATCCAATTAGGCTGACCTAATTGATGCATGTAGATATATCAGATATATATACAAGATGGTTTGCAGATGGATAAATGAAGATGTGAGAGAGTATGTGAGTGTTGACATGCGAAGTGTGTGAATAGAAGGGTGAAGATTAGTCTGTTGTCATGTGAGTGAATACTCTAAGCATCAAAGGATCTTAATCTGCACTTGTGGTGTAATTCCATCAGTTGAAATTCTGGTTGTAAGCCATTTTGTTTCTATAATTTTTGTAGGTAGTGAGCCTCCATGTTTGGATAGTGATTCCTTGTAAGTAGTGAGCTTTTGTATCTGGTAGTGAGCCTCTTTTATAACCCGTATTGAAATAACTATATATTGTGAGCTAATCCTCACCATGGTTTTTCCCTCATTGGGTTTTCCACGTAAAAATCTGGTGTTCCCGTGTTGTGTGATTTCATGTTTTGTTCTTGCTCTTCTTTGTTTTATGCATTAAAGAAAATAATGAGGTTTGTTCAATAAGTTTAAGAAGATCCTGATTCACCCCCCCCCTCTCACTATCTTGAATATTCAACAATTGGTATTAGAGCTTTGATTCCTTTGGAGAAGTCTAACATCTTGAGGTAGATCCTGTAGATTAAAAAAATGGATAAATAAGAGCTTCAGACTGCCCTTGAAGATCTTGACAAGGATGAAATTGAAAACTGAGATCTGAAAGAAAAGCTTGATGAAGAAAATGAATGCATCTAAAAATTGAAAGAGTAGTTAAAGAAATTCAAAGAAAGACATAGAGAAGTAAGTGAGCAACTAAAACAAACAAATGAAGAGAATATCAGACTAAAGATGAAATTGGATGAAACGAAGAGAGTTGAGGAGTGTCTGAAAAAAATAATATAAAGAAAGTCTAATGTTTTCTCTAGGCTTGAACAAGAAGTGATGAATCTAAAATAAGAATTAGAGAAAGCTAAACCTTTTGAAGATGATTTCAAGACAAGCTCCACCAAGCTTGATGAATTAATAGCAGGACACAAACCTTCTAAAGACAAAGGTGGGTTAGGTAATGAAGCTGGTGAAAATATGCAAAACTCAAATCCAGTAAATAATTAGAAGTCTCAAGATAAAGGGAAGCAAAAAACAAATCTAGGAAGGAAACCACCTATCAGACAACCAAATGCACAAAGGTACCCAAATAAATTTGGTCATAAAGCAGCTAAGTGTAGGAGTAGGATGAATCAGCTTTCTGGTCCCTTTTTCGGATAATGTTATACATGCAAGAAGATCAGGCATAAAGCTATTGAATGAAGATCTCAGGTAAGGATGATTAGTCAGGTGATGATGAATAGATTCAATGGAAGAAGGATAAATCAATCTTTTGATGGCTATTGCTATACCTATAACATGTTTGGACATAAATAAAATCAATGCAAACTAGGGATTGATGGAAACCAAACAAGATAGAGAAATGTTGTTTGCTACAATTGCAAAAAACCAGGACATATTTCAAAAGTGTGCAAAAGTAAAAAGGGAAAGCAGTCTTCTCTGGTGGAAGATGATGAATCGGTGAAAAAGATTGACAAAGAAGAGGTTAAGAAAGAAATGAGCAAGATATGGAAGAAAAAAGAAGAATCAAAGTCTACGGATGCGTCTGTACTCTCATTCGGTGTAGATGATTCCTCCGAGAATTAGACCTAGCATGGTCTTACGGGGAGCTTTATCGAAAAATCAATTAAACCCCTAAAAATATGGCGTGTCAGATGTTGGCACATAGATATGTTGTAAGGAATGACTGGACAAAGGTGATGCAAAAGAAACTGGAAGAAACAGAGCGAGCATGTTCTTTTGCAGAGTGAATTAGGGTTTCTCAATGGAGTGGAAGAAAAGTATTGGTCAGATTTTTGTAATTAATGTAATTTAGGGAAAAATGATGGTGTATAAAGCAAATTCTGCAAATCATTTTGATCGTCTAAAGCATTTAAAGAACTTGAAGAGTGACTTGGAACTATTTTGGAGAGATTCTAAAGTGAATTGGAGCATCTTCGAGAAGATCTTTGTGGACTTTTGAAAGAAAGCGACGAAAGTTTCTCTCGCAGTCTCAGAGGAAGGTAAAATAAGAACTTTTTGTTGAATTCAAAGAAGTTAAGTGCTATAATGGAAATCTCTAACAGAGGATCGAGTGGAAATATCCCACTGAGGTTAAACAAAGTTGAGTTGGATGAATTCGATCATCGCAAGATAAAGAAAATGGAATTAGGGTTAGAATCGAGTGACTTGCAGAATATAAAAACCCTAGGTTTGGATTTGTGGGGAAAATTCCCTTTGATAACTGATAGAGAATTTATCTTGTTCCTTTTGAGTAAATTCAAGGATGAAAATATTGTGTATGATAAATCCTATCCCGTTACGAAAGAACTGATAGAGGCTATTAGCATGTCATGTAGTGTTGGAGACCTTCCCAGAAATAAGACCATAAAATACAAGTGGAGGAACTGACGAGAGTTGAAAAGATCCTCGAGCACTGTTGATTGATACTATTGTCAATTCCTCGATTAGGTATGTTGCATATGGCATCTCCTATAAAATTTAATTCAGAAATCGAGATGGCTCTACTTCAGCTATTGCCATGTATCTGGCGCATAAAATGGTAAAATAGAATAAGCAATTTGATCTGTGTGGATTAATTCTTGAAAATCTTACTGAAAACATACAAATTTCATTGGTCGAAGGATAACCTTTCCGTTTTGGGTCCTTACTTACATGTCTGGTACTCTATTTTTTGGACTCGTTATCGGGAAATGAAGGTGTTAAGTGGGAATCAAAGATAAAGAAAAGTTATCATTGAAAACATCATTGTCATTCCAGAAGAAAAGGAAGAAGTATAATCTTTGTTTGGATCCAAATCCTGTGATCCAGGTGACATCCGGTCTATGTTAGTTAAAGGGAAGATGAAGAAAATTAGCGAGTTGTGGAATAGTTGACAAACTTTAGATTAATGATGCTCTTGTTGAGTATCTACTTCGAAAAGGTATGGATGTATCAATTGTTTTTGATTCCTTGCCGAAAAATTTAGTTGAAGCAGTTGAAGAAAGAATGTTGCTTGAAGGTCCAGAAGGATGCAAGTTGGAATCCTTGGCTGAAAAGAGATGTACTAAAGCTCAACAGAGGTTATCTGAACTTATCATGGAGAAAAAGAAATGCATGAAATAAATGTCGAATATCTACAAATATTGTCTACGGTGACCTGCTACAGTTGACAATTTTAGAAGTAGGATTGAAGCAATTGAATCTGAGGTAAACAACATTGGAAAGAAGTTTGATATCTTTTAAGAAAAAGATGGAAAAAAAGAATGAGAATTGGTGAATTACAAGTTGAGATGATCATTGTATAGAGACAAAGAGATGATGTAATAATTTTTTTTTGGCTCCTTAAAGAAATTGTTGAGGTCCAATTAGACCATCTTTTCAGAATATTTATTGATGCAAAAGTTTGTGAAAGACAGTGGTCATTTGCAGATTGGTCATATTCTTTCACATTGTTGGATCTATTAGAAATCATATGCACAAGAATGGATTATGTAGTACTTGAATGGAATAATTTATATCTAGTTATCAAAGAAAGGTACAAGAAGGTATTTCAAGTGAAAAGTGTCATTCTTACTTGAAGGAACTTTGAAAGATTGAATGTTTGAAAGTTTTGAAGTTTTGAAATTTTTGAATGACTAAAAACCTTTGGAAATTCTTTGGAAAAATTGGAATCTTTATGGTAAAATTTATAAAGTATTTTTACGAGATTCTAAAGGAAAATTTTTATGTAGTGAGCAGATTTGTGAAGGTCAACTAGAGCAGATCTAAAAATAGGTTTTAAATAATTATCATATTGTTCATTTGGAGGTTGGTGCCTCCTAACCAAAGAGATCAGGAGGTTGGAACCTCTCATTAGAAGAGGTTGGTGTCTCTTTCTAAGTTGGTTCTTAATTGTGGGGATTGGTGTCTCTAGTGGGTCAATGCCTGCTAAAGTAGGTTTGTACCTACAAAGAAGATCAATATATATAAGCAATATATTTTCATGGTTTTTTCTTGTAAGGATTTCCACGTAATTCATGTATTTTTTTTGTGTCCTTAATTGCTAGATCTTGCATGTGTGCTATTGCTATGGTCAATTAATGTTTTGAAAAGTAAAGGATTGTTGTTATACTGATTCACCCCCCTCTCAATATAACTTTGTGCTCATCAATTGATATCACAGTGGGTTCTTTCAGAGATAGTCTAACTATAGAAGGAAGATCTAAAGAGCACATATGGTCGATCAACAAGGATATGGATTCTCATCAAACATGGCACCATTGTTTGATGGAAAAAATTATGTCTTTTGGAGCATAAGGATGAAAACCTATTTGAATGATCTAGGGTTTGATATTTTGCAATCAGTGGAAAATATATCACCCCTACGATTTCGCCAATGGATGAGGTAGGAAAGAGGGAAAGTGAAAAAATGTGAAAGCCATGAATGTAATCTTGTGTAGATTATCTGATTCAGAGTTTGTAAAAGTAATGCATTGCAAATGAACTAAGGAGATTTGGGATAAGTTGAAGAATATCTATGAAGGAGATGCTAAAGTAAAGAAGGAAAAGCTTTAAACTCATAGACAACAATTCAAAATCCTTAAGATGAAAGAAGAAGAAAATATAGCCTCCTATATTCTTTGTGTTGAGGATCATTAACACAATAAAAGGTCCTGGTGAAGTAGTTGAAGAAGTCATGATTGTGTAAAAGGTATTATCATCATCACCTCTACGATTTGATTCCAAGGTTTTAGCAATTAAAGAAATGAGAGATCTAGACAAACTAACAAAGGATGAGTTGCATGGGATTCTTATTGCCTATGAAATGATGATTGAAGAAAAACCATCCAAAAGGGAGGCAACCTCCAAAGCATAAAAGAAGTGAAAGATTAAAGAGTATGAACCAAGTGATATCTCAAACAATGAAACAAATGAAGAAGAAATCCACTTCATGAGAAAGCTAAAGGATCCAAGAAGTACCAAGGTAAGCTACCATTTAAATGTTTTAATTGTGGTAGAATAGGTCATTTTCCTTAAAAGTGTTTGCAAGTTAAGAGTGAAAGCAATGATGATGAAGAGGATCACTACATGAAGAAAGGAAGGAAATGCCAAAAATATAAGAAGGGTTACAAACAAGGTCAACATGAAATGAACTTCTAGAAGTACAAGAAGAGCCTTTATTCCAAGGAAGATAATAACTCATCAAAGGAAAGCGATGGAATTCCTAATAACTGTGATACAAAAGATATACTCATCATAATAGAAGCAAAGGATGATGAAGACAAAATAAAAGAAGAAAGAGATTTAGAATAACATTGTAAAGATGAAGGAGAGGTGGATCTCGAAGAAGAATTTATTTCTTCCCTAAGAGACATCAAGAAGCCTAGAAGAAGGAACACAAAACAAGGATTATAGATTCAAGAGGATAGTGAAGCCAAAGAAAATTTATCACATAGTCTTGAAGAATCAAAGAACTTGATCATAGATTTGAGACTTCAAGTAGAAGATGCAAAAAGGATCAAGAAGGAGGTGAGAAACCAATTGAATAAAAAGCAATAAAATTGCGAGAAGTTGGAACTTGAGATTGTTTCCATAAGAAAGTAATTGGAGAAAATGATTGAATTAAATGAGAACTTAAAGAACAAGAAGAGTTTGGGAATATTGGATGACATCATCAAAATATTAAAAGCCTATGTTCGATAGGAGTGGTATTGTCTATGAAGAAGGCCAAAGTTCTAAAACAATTCAGTCATCGAAGAAATTAAATGAAGAGAAGACGAAAAAGGTTGTCGTTGTCCTTAAAAGTCTCATCAAAGGTAATTTCAACAAAAAGAAGAACCAAAAGCCAATTATACATCCAGAAGCTCAGAATGACATAGCTAGGAAGCTCCTTCCACCAAGGTAAGCACATATGCCCAAGTTCTATCACTCTTTCTATGGTTATTGCTTTTCGTGCAATCATTTTGGTCATAAATTAGTGGATTGTAGAGTTTGTGCAAGCAAAAAAAATTGGTTCTTAAGTAGGAAGTACAATTCATGTGCTCCTTTAGTGGATTACAATGTTATATGTTATATGTGCAACAATTATGGTCATATATCACACTTTTGTAGAAGTGGTTTTGTGAAACCACCTAGATAGAAAAAAAAGGAGGATGCCATAGCTAAAAAAAAGAGATAACCTACAAAAGTTTGGAAGAGTGAATACAAGCAAGAGAAAGAAAAAGTGATGCTTGTTCTTTATATACAAGAAGCATCACTAAGTTTGTAAGGAGAAGCATGATTTCAAGGGGAGCTTACCATTGCATTATCCTTTAGCCCCATGGAGAAGAAAGGTTAGAGATGGATCAAAATCCATTTGTCATTGATGTCAAAGGGGGAGAAGTAGAGAAAGGGGGAGATAATGAATGCAATATCTTTTAGCTTTGTAGAGAAGACAATTCAAAGATAGATCAACTAATGCATATTCTATATGAAGGTAATTAAACATCTCATTGCTATTGATGTAATAGGGGAGTTGCAAAAAAAGGGAGACATACATCAAGGAAGAGATATAGGAAAAGGAAGAATGGTGTTAGTCATGTCAAGAAGAAGTATTACAAATAGGGGGAGTTTTCTTTGTGAAAATACTAATTTTCCCTTTGCCATTGATGTCAAAGGCGGAGCGATACAAAAAGGGGGAGCAATACAAAAGGAGAAAAATTATGTTTGTGTTGTGATCAATGATAAAGGGGGAGATTGTTGGAAATATTATCATTGATGTCAAAATCATATAGTCTAGAGTGTTGAAGATGTCATTGATGTCAAAGATTGTTGGAAAGTTTTGTTGTCATTGATGTCAAAGCGAGTGTTAGAGATTGCTAGATCTTGTCATGGATTCCAAAGGATAGTTTCATATTGTTGTTGTCATAGAAGAATTTACCTTAAACATATATGCAAGACAAGTTGAAGATAGTCAACTATGAAATATGAATATGTGTTCTTGTATGGCCGACCATTAAAGAAATCATCATTCTTGAATAGGCGTTGATTATGGAAGGAGTTTTATGGTTCAAGCGTTGATTATAGAAAGAGTTTAAATCAACTAAAATTAAACTATTCCATGAGGTCGACCCTATGAGAAGTTGCCTCCTATTTGTGTATGAATAAATTATAAATATTTTTATTTTTTTGAAGTGGTTGACCTCTTGGCTGTGGTGCTAAATTTTGGGGAATTAAATTTGAAAAAAAATGAAAAGGGACCAAACCCTATTGGAGCACCCAAGACAAAGATAAAGGGGCACATATAAAATGAGGAGTTGTACACATCAACAAATGATATATTGTTTCATGAAGTTGCCCCACTTGGTAAGGTATTTGAAGAGATTATTTAGTCCATTTGAAGGCAAGCAATTCATTGAATATCATTTGAATAAGGAGCAACTTTAAAAGGAATATAAGTACAAAATTTTGAAGACATGAGTAGAATTTTAAGAGACATATGAAAAAATTTATAAGAGCTTTATGGCATATTATTATGAAGGATTTTTAGGAGATTCTAAAGGTATTTTTATATGAAGTAGTGAGCACATTTGTGAAGGTGAACTAGAGTAGATCTAAGAATAGGTTTCAAATAATTATCATATTGTTCATTTGGAGGTTGGTGTCTCCTAACCAAGGAGATTAGGAGGTTGGTTTCTCTTGCTAAGTTGGTGCTTAGTTGTGGGGATCGGTGTCTCTGGTGGGTTGGTGCTTACAAAAGAAGACTTGTAAAAGAAGTAGGTTTGTACCTACAAAGAAGATCAATATATATAAGTAATATTTTTTCATGGTTTCCCCCCATAAGGGTTTCCATGTAAATCATATGTTGGTTTCGTGTTCTTAATTGCTAGATCTTGCATGTGTGTTATTGATATGGTTAATTAAGTTTTGAAAAGTAAAATATTGTTGTTATACTGATTCATCCCCCATCTTAGTATAATTGTGTGCTCATCATCTACAACATAGGTTGATTATTCTCTATACAAGAAGCTTGGGAGTAGGCATGAGCTTCTCACATTCCATTAGATGATTTTTACCACTTTTGGGCTCAATTGTGTAATTTTTTTACATCAAATATTCAAATCACATTATAAGACATAACCTATACAAGGTTAGATATTTCCTTTGCATTGTGTTAGGGTTTTAATTTCTCTTTTGTAAGAAAACACAAAACATAGCAATATGTGATAGGCCATAACTGAGGTGGTATATAAAATAAATCTAATTCTTAATAAATAAAAATTTAGTTTGGTTTATGTGTCAATATGGGATGCAAAATTATGAAAGTCACAGTGGTTATACGTGCAAGGATTACAGATAGTGAGGTGCGTATAGATGCAATGCAACTAAAAAAAATCATTGAAACTACTACAGGAATTGTGTAGGCTATTGAAACTATACAAGTTGTTACAAGAATTGTGCAAACTACTGTAAAAAATGAAAAATTAATAATTAAAACCACACAATAATTTTCTTTTGCAATACATAATCTTATGTTAACATCAATATACTTTTATCCCTACTATTCACACATAAAATCAAACCACAATATTTAAATAAAATCACACATAATGAATGGTCTAAATTATAAGAGAATATCATCATGTTTCATTATAGGGGACCTTATTCTTCTTCTACAAAATGGTTAATCTACTATAAAATACTCCTCAAATCATAAATTCCATTTATTACATTTTGCTTCAAAGAATATACATTTTCTTATTTTCTCACGCTATTACATTTTCATGTTATATTGTGCATTGCTTTATAATGCAATATTTGTACGCTATCTTTTTCTACACATTTATTTGTGCTATTACATCTCCACTATTATCTACATAGTTATCTCTCCTAACTATTTCATATGCCAAATTTTATAAGGATGCTTCAACTAACAACAAACTCAAAATAGGCGAGTTTGTTTGCCACAAAAATAGCTATTTCTTTTGGCCTACGACCATCACAACTTTATTAGTTGCAATGAAAAAAATACATATTATTACATGGTATATGATTATAAAAATAAATCATATTTTATAACAAAACTAATATCCAACACGAAAAATGATTACTCAAAATATATTAACAAATGAAATTATTTATTGATAAGTATATTCACGGGTTACATGAATTTTTTTCTGTTCTCCATCGATAACATGTTGCAAGATTTATTTTTCAAAGCTAAAATGAAAAAAATATATTAGTAAATACAATCTAATATTTTTTTTATATTTTACCTAAAAACAATACTAAATATCTCTTATTTATATTTAATCATATGCAACATAATGGTGGTAAAAATACATGATATGGTATGAAAATAGAGAATAAAATGTGAGGATTATGGTGTTTGGAAAAATATAAAATATGGAATAAGTTGAACATAAATGAAGCTCATCGATACGTTAGATGAAAACTCTTCAAATTAGGATGAGAAACTCTTTATGATCCAACTAAACTTGAAACAAACTTAACTTTAAATTAGAAGTATAGACAAGATGCATATGTTAATGAAAACACACAAGATTCATTGAAGAGGGTTTACATAAATGAAAATGATTTGAAGCTTATTTTTTTGAATTAGTGATTGGATTAAATTGTGGTTGATGTTCGGGGTAAAACTATCCTTGTAATTCTATCTTAAATGGGTGAATGGATTGAGATCAATCTTTGAGAATTTTGTAAGTTCCTCAGTTTACTCCTCAATGTCAACCCAGGAGTGTAAGCTTGTGAAAGATATTGGGGATGTTTTCCTAAGGGCTGAACCTAGAAAGCCAAGCGGGGATGGATGCAACTACACATACATTGCATTTATTCAAAAATCTAGTTTTTAGACCTCTTGTCATCTGTGTGATAGGAACCCAAACTGAACAGTTTCCAACAAAACAGATTAAAACTAACCAACAGAATAATAATTCTGGCTAACACTAGACTATCAGAAGCAGATAAATGATGGAATGTGAAAATGTTAAATAAAGTTCATGCATATTATTAAACACTCCAATTAGCACTCGTTTGGAATAATCAGCTAAATTGAATTTATAGAATGGTAAACACATTGATTAAATCTGATTGCAAAGTGAACTGCTAAATTGATTACACTTGTAGCACGATATAAACACATCAATTACCAATACATCAAATAGTAATTAAAAACATATTAAATAGGACAACGATTGAATGATCAAATCAAACTAAGAGAATCTCATTACCACACAACACATGGATACTACAACTAGTCACTAGGCAATCGAGGAAGTGGGCCCACCTTCTTCGATTTCTAGTGAAGAAAAATGAAGCTTAATTTACTTTATTCAATGCTTATGCAAAATAGATTTCAAACTCTAGTCTCTTTAATCAAAACAATAGCTTGCAGATATATATTTCGATTACTAACTCAAGTCTTAGCATACATATATATAGATCATATGTCATTGAGTTCTACCAAAGATTAATCGAAATGATATATGATTGTTCTGATTGTTATGGCTTGCGACCAACAACCTTTAAAAACTTCTTAATAATAGATTTACAGTTTTAACATTGTTCCAAAAACAAAACAACTTAGACCAAATTCAACCACAAGTAATGCATGACTCATGAAACGGTTCTTGTCTTCATCCCACCAATGCTCCCATTGCTTCCATGCATCCATCATCTAATCATCCCCTATTTTTCATAATGAAAAGGATAATTAGTAAATAATTAATGGTTTTGATATATCCTCAATTTCCTATCTTCTCTTTGCATTTTATCAAATATCCCTACTTCATTAACAAATAGTGATAGGAGCTACAAGGAATTCTATAGGAACAAAGAGGTAAAAAAGGAAAACAAAGGGTGAAAATAAAGACACATTTATCCCTCATCATTTCCCCCTAGCTTAGAGTTTTGCATGCCCTCATGCAAAGGAATATAGGATACACACCAGACAACCTCTATACTACATTGGATTTTTTTTTAACCCATATTTGTTTTTCAGTGCATGCAATTGATTTTATGCTCCTAAATGGTCATAAGAGAAGTAGCAACCGTCTGTCTCTTCAAGGGTTTCTTTAAGCTGATCAATTTTTGTTGCCTATGAAGAATTGAGAACCTCTACATCTCAAAATTTCTTTTGTAGGGATTCATTTTCATTAGTCGGTTTAGCCACTAGATTCTACATATCACGGATTTCATCATTGGTTAATAGAGGATTCTCCTCAATTTCCTCTTCTGCCTCAGTTTCTTGTTCCCCTTCTTGTTCATGGTGGAGGATCTCAAAATTTTCCTACTCTTGATCACCCAACACACTCACCTCCTCCATTCCTTTCTCCTCTAACTCTTGTACTACTTTTTGATTATCAACAGGAGGAGTTTTGGACCCACCAATTTCATGTTCTACAAAATTATTTAAGTTGTCACCACTTTGTTGCTCGGTTGACATAACTCCAATCTGAATTGTATTCTCTTCATGAATACCCTCACTGGAAGTTGGGATTTCCTTTGCATTTGGAGAATTTTGGGGAGGCATTTTAAGGTCTGACTTAGGCTCCTTTTAATCTAACAGAGTGGCCCTAGATTATTTTTGTGTCTTCCTTCTCTTGCTCCTTCTAAGTTCCCTAGAGATTGCTTCTATTTTCTTATTTTTCCGGAAGACTATGGCTAGAGAGTGCTTCTATTTTCTTATTTTGACACTAGAACCTTTGTCCTACTTACCACTCAACCCTAGGGTTTGTCTAACCTTTTTCTTTGAACTACTAGGAAAGTCCCCTAATTCAGAACCCTCATTAGATGCATTAGAAGAGTGTTCACTTTTATTCCCTTCATTCAAACTAGACCCCTCTTCCTCTGAATTAACAAGAGATTATTCCTTATTAGGGGAGCCCTTTTCCTCAGAGTGTTTAGAGGTGTTATGGAGGTCTTCCTCTACAAAAAATTTCTAGGGTGTCATCTGCAATAAATGAATCCCAATAGTTTGGAGGAGAGAATATTTTTAACTCCCACACAATTAACAATTTTATAAGTCCGTGATGGGCTAATTGTTAGTTTTTATGATAAAAAATGAAAGCAATTAGAAAATGCAACACATAAGACAATGAACACCACAAGATACCTAGGAAAACCCTCCAACTCAAACCCAAAAAACATCGCTTATATATTTTAGGAGTAAGAGCATAAATCTGCTTACAACTCAGGCCCAACACAAGGCCGAATTTGATACAATGAATAATAACACCTCTCCTAGATGCAAAGATAAAAAATATGTTTCTCCTTGAGATCGATCTACTCCTATAGAATGATGATCCGCTACTACATAATGATGATATGTTGCTACAAATTGATGATTTGATGCTACAAAAAGATGATTTTCTACTACAGAAAGATGATCTGCTACTACAGAATGATCTACTACTCAAGATAATGATCTGCTACTCAAGATCATGACCTGTTGCTCAAGTGAAAAATTGTCCAAGCAGTGCGAATATGGTAAATGAACTTGATGATCAAATGAGAGATCATCACCTTGTATTTATACAAAACAAAAGTGTCTCTTCATGTAGGTTGGCCTCCTTAAGGAATAATAATAATAATTAAATGAGTCAGCCAAATTAAGGAATTCAGCCATAATAAATAATAAATATTATTTAGGTCGACCCCATCTAATTATTCAAAATAATTAAATGTTATATTATATTACTATTTCACAAAAAACCGTTGGGCTTCACATTTTTTATTTTATCTTCAAGGTTGTGCCTTATCTTTAAATCGCTCACATCCTTCAACGTTTGCCACGTGGCTTCCTCTCAAAGCTTTTTGTTGTTCCATATTGCTTCGCTTTTGTCAGGCTCTGTTTGTGTGACATGTGGATTTTTCTAGCCACTTTCCGAACTAGGCCCACCATGCAGTTTCCATCGCTCGGCATTTTCCACATGGCTCCCTCTCAAAGCTTTTCATTGGGCATCCCTTTTTCTTTCTGTCGGGCCCCGTTTGCTCGAATGCGTGGAATTTTCTAGTGCACTGGATATCTAGGAATTGATGCTGCGCCGTTTGTACTCACCTGCCACCGTGTTTCCTTTTTCGGTTTCGCGTGTTGATTTCTGTTGCTGCATGGTTTTATGTTCCCTGCACCAACATTGCTGGTGCGCAGCTAGGCAATCATCATTTTTAGTGGCGACTCGAGGTGATCTGAGGCGTCGATGTTTGCTTGCGGCTTTCTTGCTCTATGGTTTTTCAGGCGGTGGACTGGCCTATTTATGCGGCCCTTTTTCTCTTTTATTATGTTGTTGTTAAGTTGCTAAAAGCTCCCGAGCATTGGGAAAAGCCTCTATAATATTTTTATTAAACTTGAAGATTGCAGATTGTGCCAATCATTTTCGGCCTTTCTATTTTTCATGCATTTGATAAGACTCTTAGTTTGTGCTATTATTTTCCTATAATGTATGAATGTATGTTCTTCAGCTTTTGTGATTTTTCATAGCTAAATAAATACAGATCATGTTTTTTGGACTCTTCTGTGTTGGCTACAATTATGTCAGATTATGCTATGCAAATTAGAGGGTGTTCGTTATGTTTTAAAATGCTTTCAAGAAAATTTACTTAATAAACAACATTTGGTGGTTCGGGCCTTTGCATCCAACATTGTGCTTTGGTAAATTCTTTTATGATCTCGGCACATCGCCTGTAGTTTAGATTTCATGTTTTGTTGTCTTTATGACCCTTACCTCCCCCACGAAATGAAGAGCCGGCTTCGATAAAACCCCAGAGGTCACTTAGCTAGCGCACTATGTCCCCCAATAGCTAAGTTTCCCATAGGACTACTGCTACCTGCAAAATCCTGCGTCAACAGTTCTTTTTCTGGCACACCTGGTGGGACCACGAACTAGCACGTTTGCTTGATCTTATAAGTGTGTATGAGTCATCGACCTATGACTAGGTCATAGAGTGCAAGATTCCCTAGCCAGCTCATACCACCCTTATTTTCTATGCACCCGAGAGGTCGCTGAGGTAGTCCTTCACCTCCTCTGTCTCCTCCTTCTCTGTCGTTGCCTACTCCGCCTGCACCTATGGCTACTAGAAATTATGTAGCCTAGGACACTGGCAGTCCTTTAGTAGCACCTGTGCCTCCTATGGTATGGGCCCTGATCCCTGCTTTCGCTCTAAAAGCTATCCCTAAATATTCTGTAGGTGAGTCAAAGACGTTGACGAAACACCTGCAAGATGTGGTAGATGTATGTTTGGTACATGGTGTATCAAATGAAAATGTAGCTCTCAGATTTCTTGCCACCTCCTTCCGAGGAAAGGTGTTGAACTGGTATAGGACTCCTAATGTTAATACTATTGCTAGTTGAAACCAGCTCAGAACCTTGTT
The DNA here is from genome assembly GCA_007115665.2 of Sequoiadendron giganteum. Lineage (NCBI taxonomy): Eukaryota > Viridiplantae > Streptophyta > Pinopsida > Cupressales > Cupressaceae > Sequoiadendron > Sequoiadendron giganteum. The sequence goes on along the minus strand of CM021109.1, from coordinate 343,543,533 downwards.
TTACGAGCATTTTTCAAATGTTGGTGATAGATCTTCGCTATACCATTAGTTGGCCAGCATAAAGCAAAATCCTCACGAGGCTCTGTGCGATTTCAACGCACAGTTTCATTCAACCTGGCAAAGAGTGCCTGTTGGTAGCCAACCGCCTCTGGATTTAGCGTTTATGTTCTATTTGAAGTCCATTAACCCTGATATTTCCATAATGCTACATGCTCAAGGTAGAAGTACTCTACCTGATGTGTATGCTCTAGCTATTACTATGGAAAATAACCTCATTGCTGCGGGAAAGTTGGCACCGAGACCCATCATGCCATTGTTCCCTGAATTCAATACCACGGAAGCCGAGACTCCTTTGACCAGTGGTCCCACAACTCCTCCCCAATCTATGTACGTGTATCTAGGAACAACTCTGAGTGTAGCTCTGACTGTAGCTCCTATGCCTAATCCCTTCGTTGTCGAGATGAACGAGATGAGAGAATAGATGGGAGCCATGACTAATGAATTGAATACCATGAAGCAGCAGCAATATAGCTACCAGAAGCTAGCATACCAAAATTATCAAGGCAGAAAAGCTCTGTACCAATCAAATCAGTGGCAAGATAGATCGCGTGGAAATACTTAGGCTTAGCCGAATAACCACGTTGTTTCGGTGACCCTACTGATGCAAACCGTCCATCCTAGTTCAAATAAAGAGTTAGTTGTGAGACAAAACAACTTAGCCGAAGACGCCAATTCATGATGTTTTCCTTGTAACGATGCTCACATGCCAAGAAATTGTCCACAGGGAAACTTGCAACAAAAGATCACGGACCAACGTAGCCAAGGCGATGCACCTGATCCCGACAACCAATCATATGCCTCTCAGTAGATGGAAAATGTAGTCCTCGCTTCTCAAATGCAAGGGATGTCCATTCAGCAAGAGTCTGATATAGTTCCAAACCAAACACTCTTTTCATGGATGGAAGGAGAAGAGTCAGCGTTTCCAAATTACTTTCCTGTAACTCAAATACCACGAGTACAGTCTGATTACAACATGCGTTCTAAGTGGAGACTCACCAGAGAATTCACATCTCTGCCAACTAATGCTTTATCTCAGCTGATACCTAGTTCATCGGCAGGCTCGTCATCACCCTCACAGCAGACTAACATGGTTCCTCCCAGTTCTCCGAATTTGCCTCCTTTGATGGCAAAGGCTCCTATGACCGTCTTGACTGTTTCCAAATAGCCAGATGTACCAGCAGCGAGGACAACAACAACTGCGAAAGCTAAAGAGCAAGCAACTGTGACTCATCAATCGCAAGCGTTGTTCAATATGGTGGAACAATTGAAGAAGTCTTTTGCCAACGCTTATTTGTGGGATTTCCTGGCTATTTCGAAGTAGAAGGTGGTATTACAAAAGGCATTGTCGGGAGAGGAAGATGCGAAGGTGCCTAGTCAGCCCAATGAAGGAAAAATATCCAAGCTGGACCTGGATAAAGTGCTAACAAGTCAACCAAAAGAGAAGCTCGAAGCCGAAAAAGAGAGTAAGACTAAACCTAATCCTTTCTTTCTAACACTTATCATTGGTGACGAGTTGTTACATAATTGTATGACCGACTCTGGTGCTAGCACCACTGTCATGCCTAGCAAGTAGCTGATGCCTTGGGTTTAAAATATGAGCTCTTAACAAGGAAGTCATGCAGCGAGATGGAAATAAAGTTGATACTGTCGAGGTAATCAAGGGATTGCCTATGACTTTGTTTTCCTGTCCAAGTATCACTGTAAATCAGGATACCATACTCATTGATATTCCTCCTCTATTTGGGATTTGTTTGTCCCGAGAGTTCACAACAAATGTCGGAGGATATCGAGCACTGGACTGGTCACACCTGATACGGAGAACCAAACATGGAGCCAAGATGAAACTAATGTCGGAAACTTTGCATTCTGAGCATGTTGCTGATGATTCTTTGCTCAACTTTGAAGCGACACATACTTCAATTACTCAGGAAGAGAGGTTCAATGTGGAATTTCTGGAAGAAGAAGAGGCTACTAGCTCTCGGACGAAGGATGAAGAGAATTTATTGAATGAGTTTATTGATATAGACCCTTTTGGGAATTATCATGCAATAAGACTCGGGACTTATGTCATACATGAGGAGGGGCAGTCTATGCCCAGAGTTACTAAGGAGTCAGGAAGCGAGACACCCTCAGAGTTGTGGACTTTGCACTTTGATGGAGCGAGATGCAGAGCCGGAGCTGGAGCAGGAATATGTTTGATGTCTTCATTTGAGAAAAAGACCCTAAGGTCTTATCGCTTCTAGTTCACATGCTCAAACAACGAAGTAGCGTATCAAGGTATTGTCCATGGTTTGAGCCTTACAGAACAAATGGGCGTGAAGCAGATAAATGTGTTCGGAGATTCGGAGTTGGTAGTCAACCAAATCCGAGGGATTTCTGCTGCAAAGAATGTCTGTATGCAATCCTATTGACATAGAGTCTAGGATCTTATTGACAACTTTGAGGCCTTTAACATTCGGGCTATAGAAAGAGAGAAGAACTCTGAAGTTGACTGGATGGCGACTATCAGAGCTTAGTTTGAGCAGGCCTCTGAGTTACTGAAAAATAAGCATGCAGTGAGAGTAATTGTAAGACCCGCTATTCCAAACAACAATCAAGATTGGCAAGTGTTTGATAGTGATGCTTATATTGCATCATTTCTCCAATCGTCCGGGGAATTTGCTGATCAGCTGCAACCAAAGATCGCTGAAGCTTATGGGGATCAAATTATCCAGTTGAAATCCAACAAACTTCTGAGAGGCCTAGTCACACTAGAGAGCCTGTTTGATTCTGATGATGCAACAAGAGACAAAAGGAAGCTTGTAGCTGACAAGGGTGACTACACCAATCTGTATATCAGAGAAGATAGAAAGCTTAAGGTCGGGAAAGAAGTATTTCAGAAGATTAAAGACAGACTAAGGCACTTTTGTGAGGAATATCCGAGTGTAGTAGCTTGGTCATATGATGATCTGAAAGGATACGACCCCGAGATCATTGAGCATACAATTGAGCTATCGAAAGGAGCGAAGCCAGTTCATCAAAGACAGAGACCTGTGAATCCAAAGATTGAATCTCTTATGTCATGGGAATTGAATAAATTTATTGCATCCCAAATAGTGTTTCCAATCAAGCACAACACTTAGGAGTCAAACCTGGTACCAATCCAGAAGAAGAATGGAGACATACGATTGTGTGTAGACTTCCGAGACTTGAATAGAGCGTCTTAAAGGATCATTACCCCCTGCCTTCAATGGAGGTAATTCTACAAACCATAGCTGGTTCGGAAATGTTTTCAATGTTGGATGGATTTTCGGACTACAATCAGATCTGGGTAAAAGAAGAAGACCAACACAAAACATCGTTCACCACAAAGTGGAGAACATATGCATATGCCAAGATGCCTTTTGAACTCTCGAATGCCAGATCCATCTTTCAGTGAGCCATGGATATTGCCTTTAAATATTTAATCCATAAAATTATACTAATCTATCTGGATGATTTGACAGTATTTTCAAAATCTGTTGATGATCACTTTGATCATTTAGAGCTTATCTTCTAGAAGTGCCAGGAATTCAGGATTTCTTTAAACCCAAAGAAATGTGTGTTCAAAGTTCCCCAGTGGAAGCTATTGGAGTATGTTGTCTCAAAGGAGGGCATTGCCATTGATCCTGAAAAAGTTGATGCAATTCGGGAGCTTCTGTTACCCGTAAAAATAAGGGAGTGCAATCATTTCTAGGTAAGGTCAACTTCATTAGCCGATTCATTGCAGATTTTGCAGGGATCGTTCGATTGATTACCTTGATGCTTAAAAAGGACTAGATCTTCAAATGGACGACGAAGGCCAGAAAAGATTTTGAGCTTATAAAGAAGGCTATTTCTACCGCCCCTATGTTAGTCAACCTGGACCTATCAAAATATTTTATTATGTATGTTTTTGGTGGTGGCAACAGTATTGCCACAATGCTTATGCAAAAGGATGATGAAGATAGAAGGGAGTCTCTTGTCACTTTCTACTCATGAACCTTAAAAGAGTATGAGGTAAAGTACAATTTTGTAGAAAAGCAGACCTTTGCCATTGTGAAAGGGCTTAAGAAGTTTCGGCACTTGATATCATATAATAAGGTGATTTTTTGTGTACTGCACCCTAGTGTGCGAGAGTATATCATAGAAGGAGAAATCACAGAGAAAAGAGCTAATTGGATCACCAAGATCCTAGAGTATGATATTGAAGTCAGCCTGTCAAAACGGTCAAGGGAAAATGACTGTGCAAGTACCTCGCTGAAAATAACGAACGAATGACAAAGCTTGAAGCCCTGGAACCTATGTTACTTAACGAAGAAAGCTCTGAAGGTGATTGGCTGGAGGATAGAATGAACTTCATGCAAAAAAGGAGGTATCTGATCAACCTCCCTTCTTTTAAAAGGCATTTCTATCATTTACAAAATAGCAATTATGTTCTCTTGGAAGGTGTACTATTCAAAAGAAATTTTAATGGTGTCCTGCTAAGGTGTGTAAATGAAGAACAAGCCAAGAGAATATTGGATCAATACCACAATGGCCCAGTTGGAGGACATTTTTCTACAAGGACTACAACAATTAAAATTATATGTGTTGGTTATTTTTGGCCAACACTTTTCAATGATGCATTTTCATTAATAAAGTCTTACAATGAATGTCAGTTTTATGTCGGAAAGAGGAAGAATGCTACTATGCCATTGAGGCGTATAGTAGTAGAGGAACCCTTTGCTCAATGGGGTCTAGATTTCATTGGGATGATTAACCCTTTCTCTTCAGCTGGACATAGGTGGATATTGATAGCAACGGACTACCTTACCAGATGGGCAGAACTAGTGCCATTGAAGAATGCAACAAAAGTAGAGATTTTTAACTTCCTGGAGGAGTTGCTAGCCAGATTTCGCCCACCAAAGACAATCATCTCCGATAATGCCAAAGCTTTCCTCGGCTCAAAGATGAGCCAGTTCCCATTAAAATATGGGGTTTTCCTAAAAACCTCTTCCAACTATTATCCCCAGGGGAATGGCTTCGCGGAGTCTACAAATAAAAACCTCATCAGGTTAATTAAGAGGATAGACTCGAAACACCAGAGGGAGTGGCATAAGAACCTCTGGACAGTGTTGTGGGCAGACTGAATCACACCCAAGTAGATACTAAAGACATCTCCTTATGAGATGGTGTACAAGAAGGAGGCATTGCTGCCTATTGCCATGGAAATCCCTACCCTGTAGTTTCTTAAATCTCTAGAGATTGAACAAAACGGAGCAATGGAGGTATGGTTTTTCGAGCTGCTCGAGGTTCAAGAGAAGAGAGAGCACGCCCTTGAGGCAATAAACAGCCACCAGTAGGTGGTAAAGAAGTGGTTAGATAAAAAGGCATCAGATCAAGAGTTACAATGCGGGGACTTGGTGCTCAAGTTCAATGAGCGCGGGGCAAAGCCCGACCAACACGGAAAATTTGACAACCTCTAGGAAAGGCCTTTCAAAATCATCCAGTGTAAATAGTTCAACTCTTTTGAGTTGGAAGACATGGAAGGTAATTCCTTAGGTATTTCGGTTAATAGAATACATGTTAAGAAATTTAATTAGTTCTTCCTATGTGATGGATTTGTAAATATGTAATTATTTTTTCTTGTTTTAATTTTTTGGGTCTTCTCAGTGCTTTATAAATAACAACAATAGTGCAAGAAATGGAAAAACATTGTAAATGAGCCAGGATTTGTGAAAAAACATAAGTAATATATTATGGCTAGAACATTTACATTATATAAGATAGGGGCCAGTGGCCTTGTATCAAAATATATACATATATCCGCTATGGAGAGGAGGCTGAAAAGGGAAAAAGAAAAATTAGGGATTAATCTTCTTTCTCAGATTATCAAGCATTGGACGGACCAACAATGGAAGCAACCAGTGGCACGAGATCATAGAAGACCATTCTTTCGAAGTCCTCGTACCATTGGAGGTTTCATAATGGTTCGATGTAATGTACCCGCATGAGGAAAAAGCAACCGACATGGACCTTGGCGTGATGCTCTTCATGAGTCTCCAACTCAAAATTGAACAGGAAGGGCCTGGTTGGCACAGGTCCTCCATGTAGCAGTAGCCGACGCAGGTTGTAAGCAAAGGGGACCCCACAATCAAATTCAGTTGCCCGCACTATTTGCTCCAGTCCTCCGAGGTAGCGCCGAGGGAACACCCACTTCGTTAGCTTTAGGATCTTGCATTTGGAGACACTAATATCCAGCAGTGAGGCAACGAAGTGGGAGCATATGCTGGTGTTGACTCGGTATTGTTCCTCATATTCCACACGTTCATTTCCAAGAACCCATTTAATCGCTTTCACATATAGCAGGTTTTTTACGCCTATCATGTGCTTCAAGCGCTTACACCTAATTTTTCCTAGGAAAGCGGCTTGAGTTTTTTTATAGACTAGTCTAATAGGCATCTCCATGTTGCTTGCTACTCTAGCTAGAAAATGAAAATTGCTAAAATAACTAAAGCTTGTTAAGCAAAGAAAACTAGAAATAATTGTGATTTGCAATGCTGCTAATGGCCCTATTTATAGACTGGTCGGGGTTCACCTGATGAGGCAAGCCATAATTATGACAGAGGAAAAAGGGTGTTTCCAAGCCTCGATTTTCAGTGCTGCGATGTGTGAAGTGATGGGAATAATCAGGTATAGTTGCAACTTGCTTTGTTCAAGTTGCCGAATTCAATAAAGATTGGCCAGGTGCTAGCATAAGGAGCTTCCATCCCATCTGAATCAAAGTAAATCTTTTAAGCAGGCTGTTGGGTAATGCGCCCAAGTAAAATCAGGAAAATCAGTAAATGTGAAAGCTTACAAAAGATATGGAAAGGTTGTCTTGGTCCACATTCCAAGAAAAATTAGGTGCCACCTCACGCGAAGTCATGTCTCTTAAATATGGAGAGCAATTTGGCAGGTTGGCGATCCCTTCACACACATGAAAAGTTGGTGACGCATATAGTAACTAAATGTGAAAGGCTGACACGTACACTCGCTCAGTCATTTTTCTTGAAAATCAAAAAGCAGGTTGAGCATGCAAAAGTGCATTTATTGTGAATGTTATCAAAAGATAAAATGGTTGTTATTCACAAAAGAGAAGGAGTTTTTCAGAAGCTAATTCATTTACAAAGGTTTGCGAAAGTTTCTTGCGAATATAGAGAAATGGCTGAGATTGCAGAAAGTTCAACACAAGCCCTGGCTCCAGTGAATATAGATGAGTAAAGAATGAAGGTGCTCTGTGTAGATATATATAGCCAAGAGTCTTATGCTACTCCAGGCATCCCAACAAACCCATGTTGGCCCTTCACCAGTCAGGCAGACCAGATAAAGCTATGCGCGGTTTCTCCTAGGAACTAGGTTTTAGTTGCGGAGGATTGGGATAATGTCTTGGATCCTGAGTTATCCCAGAATCCTAAGAGTCTTAGGGAAGTTGCATGTGAGAGAATGAATAAATTAATGGACGCCTTCTACAAATTTCTATGGGATTGTGGGCTTCCCTAGTATATGGTTCTCCTGGTACATTATTGCCCAGAAATTGTGGCAACATGCATGGCAGGCTTCGACCCAGAGACTAGAGTGATAAGTGACACTAATTTCAGGGTAATCATCAGCCCCGAAGCTATTTAGGATATGTCATGCATCCCACTTCCCTTGACCCCGAATATTGAAATTTTTGACATAAAAAGGATACATGATAAGTGGGGATTGCTCAGAATGGTGCAACAATTTTACCAAACTGAAACTACTCAGTCGATGAATGTCCCAACACCTCCCATATTCCCAATTAAGTTGGGTACTTTGAAAGATGGGTCTTCCTCTATTTGCTCTATGTTGGTGCTGGTGTGCGATCTAGATACAGACAAGCAATTTTTTGAGTTTTAGATGAGTCTCACTTTTATGTTGAAAAGGAACAACATGGCTCCGCTTCTAGACTTTGCGAAGGTTATAGTGATGAAATGAGACAACGGCTGTAGGACTTCTAGGTCGGTTCTAGATTTAGGTATTCCTCTTACCTAGCCTACTTAATATTGCATGAAAATCTAGACTATTTCAAGACATTTATGTCCCTGGCCATTTTCGACAAGACTGGCAAAAGGAAGCTAGTTTCGACATGGACTCATGTCCTATCGAAAACTTTTGATTACTATGCATTTTCAGATTTGTTCTTAGCCCCAACTTTTTGGGTTTTGGATAGATGTGGCATCAGCATGTCCGCGTGCCTGTTGCTAAGACAAAAATCCTGGTTGGGAAAGCTCGTTCCACCTTGCGACTGGTTCTTTGGAATAGATTTCACTATGCTCCGCATGCAAGGTTTCACCTGGGAACCCTTCCAGCTCCCATACTTTCTTTCTGACAGAGTGCTGGCCCTGGAGGGTATGAGGCAGCTATGTAATATTGATAATGATTACTGGGGAGGAAAGCATTTAACCTCCTATTTGATACTACCGGTCATGTTTGGTTCCGTATCACTGGTAAAGAAAAGGACTTCGAAGATTGATACTTCAGAGATTTTGTATTCTAAGTTGGGACACCTTGGGCTAGTGGTTATCAAGGACATCTGGCAATACAACCCCAAAAATAATCTATCAGAGGTTGGCATAAAAATCTCGCACCAGCCACGACCATTCTAGGACCCTCAGAGAAATGTTGAAGAGGGGAATTTGAACAAGTATATAAGCCTCAAATATTTGCCTATGGATGACAGGCGACCGCCATGGTTGAACTTTTACTACATTGTGGGGAAGCCCAACCCAAATCAGAAGATCAATCAGTCCTTGTGCAACCAATTGTAGAAATTCAAATGGAAGCCTTACAAAATTTGAGACTTCTAGATATACAGGCAGGAAACAAAGGCAACAAACGGGTTTTTCCAAGATTTGGCCTTGGATGAAAAATTTGATGACATTTGGGAGAACGAGCATCCAGACTGTGAGAGGTCTTTGAACCCTTCAATGTCGGAGCAACAAATGAGGAGGGAAAGGACTGCCACAGAACCCAGAGAGGAGGTAACCCAAAATGCCCCTGTTGCAAAAGAAGATCTAAAGCATGAAGAAGATGCTGGTAAGAAACCTGCACACCAGGAGGATTCGCTAAACACAAAAACTTTGGAGCCATCCAACTCCTCTAAATCAATCAGGAAGAGGCCAAGGACTACCGATTGTAGAAGGCACGTCATTGTAGACCTTGAGGATTCTTCGGATGAAAAGCGACAACGAACAAGAGAATCTGATGAAGAGGAAGAGCAGTAGCTGGAGGAAGCAGTTATATCATCTGCAGCTCCTCACGAGCCTCAGGTATCGCTTCTTCCCTCTTCTCTTTCTACTATTTCTCTGGTCTCTTTTTTGTCTACCCTAGCTTTTTCATCTACACCATTTTTCTCTGCCGCTGGATATCCTTGGTAGTCGAGTCCTTCCCCTCCTAGTTTCCCACTTTCATCCTTTGCTTTTCATCCCTTACTCGGAACACAATTTGGCATCAGTCCTTGGCTCATGGGCCAAAAATTCTTATCCCCAAGGCCTAGCCCTTTAGTTGGCGCTTCCCTGGCCTTTCCTTGTACTGCATTATCATCCTCTCTGAGTGGCCAATTCATTCCACCATTCTCCCCAACCGTTATTACAAGGCCTAGCAAAACCACCGATGCGTTGAGTACGCTATCTTTCCCACTAGCAGTGTCTCAGGAATTTCCTTTTGCTGGTGGACTGGGTATCCCTTCCCAGGAATATCTCTTGCAGGTGGAGGCAAATACGAGCACCTGAGCCAACCGACTTGAAAAGAGGAGACAAAAGGATGCGACTAGGGAGGAAAAGCCTCTCTTGCAAACTGTGTTCAATGAAAGCCAAAATTTGTTGATGTTTGCAAAGATCACTCCCAATGTGATTAAACCGGTAGGAGAAATGCTACCAAGTGATTACTCTATCAATGCCATTGGGATAGACTTGCAGCAAGCTCATCCGTGAGATAAGGTCGAGCTGATAGAGGAGACTCAGAAAATAGTGACCACCGATTACCTTAAGCTCAATCGCCAAGCAAGGAAAAGGGAGGAGTAGATATCGGAGCTCAAGGGAAAATTTGATATCTGGGTGAACAAGTATAAAGCCCAAGAAAATGAGATAAGTCATTTGGAAAAGGAGAGGAGTGCTTTTGAAAGCCAAATCAAGGAGTTGTAGGTTATGAGCATGAAAATCATCTCGACCCTCCAGCATGAGATTGAGCAGAGCCGAGCAAATGGAGAAAGGCTCCGCGCTGAGTCCGCACAACTGAGTGAAGGTTTGAAAAAGCTCCGGCAGAGCACAAGTGATGAAATAAATGAAATGACTGCCACTTTAGAGTTGGAGATTCAGAAGACAAAGCGGGCCAAATTGCCCTAGAAGAAAAAGAAAAGGAAATTTCCACTCTAAGGGAACAGGTGTCCACATTGGACAAAAGCTTATTTGAGCTAAAGGCTGACTTGGGCAGTAGAGTCGTGGAGTTGGATATTTTGAGGACCCAACCTCTTGCACCATAGGTGAGATCATTGGAGATCGCTAAGGAGTTATATATGTCATACTGGGACAAAGTGAAATCATTATGCCTTACTCTGTAGCCCACCCTGAAATTTATGGTGCAAGCTGTTAGCCTATGTGGAATAATCAGCGAAACAATCCAACAGATATAGGAGGTAGCTTCTAATAAGGTTCCAGAGGCCAGGATTTTGTTGGGCGAATTGTATACAGCTTCCGATAAAGCTTTGAGCGGCGTGGGTATCAAAGACCAAACAACAACAGCCATGGGTGTAAGCATCCTCATTTCTATGCATGAGGTTGTCCAGCAAGTGGTAGAATGCAGGGCCAAGTTGAACCGGATTACTAGTGACATGTGGGCAAAATTTTCCCACTTAACTCAGAGAGGCCTTCCTTCGCCCTTCATTGCAGATCAGGTGGTAGCGGGTGTTGAACACATTGTTGCAATGATCGAAGAGAAGAAGCTGGACCTTTCTGTTTTCCAATCTTTTGATCAGTCTCTAACCACCGAGAAGATTGAAGGTATCGTGCATCAATTGGCGCAACTCTTCTTCCAACTAGAATTAGAGACGAAAATATCTGGCAGATTGCATTTCAAGGCAATTATCGATCTCAAGTTGGCACATGAAAATCTGTGAGCTCTCTTCGCGCCATCAAACGAGGTCTGGACCAGTCTCTAGGCTGCCCTCTCAAGGTTGTGAGCGATAATGGGATGTTGAACCAATGTTTCTAGGGTTCTTCATTCCGTAGGCGAAATGTCCCTGTGAGTCACCAAACTGTTTCACAAAAAACCATTGGATTTCACATTTTTATTTTATCTTCATGGCTATGTCTTATCTTTAAATCACTCACATCCTTCAGCGTTTGCCACGTGGCTTCCTCTCGAAGATTTTTGCTCTTCCTTCCATATTGCTTTGCTTTTGTCAGGCTCCATCTGCGTGATGAGTGGCTTTCTCTAGCCGCTTTCTGAACTGGTCCCACCATGCAATTTCCATCGCTCGGCATTTGCCATGTGGCTCCCTCTTGGAGCTTTTCACTGGGCATCCCTTTTTCTTTTCATTGGGCCTCGTTTTCTCGACGCATGGCATTTTATCATGCGCCGGTTATCTGGGAATTGACATTGCACCGTTTGTACTCGCCTACCGCCGTGTTTCCTTTTTCGGTGCCGCATGTTCATTTTTGCTGTTGCATGGTTTTCTGTTCTCTGCGATGACATTGCTAGTGCGCTACTGGGTGATCATCATTTTCAGTGGCGACTCAAGGTGATCTGAGGCATCGATGTTTTCTCATGGCTTTCTTGCTCTGTGGTTTTTCAGGCGGTGGACTGGCCTATTTATGCAGCCCTTTTTCTCTTTTATTAGGTTTTTGTTAAGTTGCTAAAAGCTCCCGAGCACTGGAAAAATCTTTTGTAATATTTTTATTAAACTTGAAGATTGCAAACTGTGCCAATCATTTTCGGCCTTTCTATTTTTCATGCATTTGATAAGACTGTTAATCTGTGCTATTATTTTCCTATAATGTATGAATACTTGTTCTTCAACTTTTGTGATCTTTCATAGCTAAATAAATACAAATCATATTTTTTGGACTCTTCTGTGTTGGCTACAGTTATGTCAGATTATGCTATGCAAATTAGAGGGTTTTCGTTATGTTTTAAAGTGCTTTTAAGAAAATTTACTTAATAAACAACATTTGGTGGTTCGGGCCTTTGCATCCAGCACCATGCTCTGGTAAATTCGTTTATGATCTTGGCACATCGCTTGTAGTTTAGATTTCATGTTTTGCTGTCTTTCTTACCCTTTACCTCCCCCACTAAACGAAGAGCCAACTTCGATAAAACCCTGAAGGTCACTTAGCTAGCGCACTATGTCCCCCAATAGCTAAGTTTCCCATAAGACTATCAAGCACTGCAGAAAAATCCCCGGCCAACATTATCCCACTTGGAGGACCATTCCTACCCCCTATAGGTGCTTGGATACAGGCCTAGAAAATTTATTGTAAACTTCTTCTATGTGTATCATCGTTCTTTTATATGTTGTAAATTTGCTTTTTGATAATTAGGGATAATGCAAAGCATTGGGGGCATTGAGGCCATCTTCCATGTTGACCCATTTTTTAATTTTTTTTGTCTTCATGTGCTCTTCTTCATGATCTAGGAAATTTTGGGATTGATGATCATTCATTCATACATCATGTGCTACCTCTTTATATATATGAATAGATCTGACCCTGAACTCTTAAATCCCCCTATCTCTTGATTTCTTTCTTTTTGTCTATCCCTTGTTTTCTTTGTCTTTGTTTGTCTCTCTTTGTGATGTAGAGTAGGGGTGGAATAGGTTTAAATATCACAATAAAACACAATTCAGTCACCTCTTAAGCCTCTAGACCCCAACAATGGTGATTTGCACAAACTCACTAGTCTTCACAACTAGGTCTCCAAATCTACATTTTAAAGCATATCTTTTAGAGAAGGTCATTTCATCATAGGAAAAAAACCTTTTCAAACACCCATTAGGCTTTCATTAAACATATCTCAATTGTGGTATAAGTTGTTTTTGAACAATACTCTCTAATTAGGTCTGCTACACCAAGAATAAGGCTAATTAGGTCACTTTTACAAAGCACCTACAAATAAATCAATCCCCAAACACCTAAAATATTCATAAGTGGTCTAAACCTATCACATAGGGTCCCATTCAAGAGATTTTATCAACAAAAAATATGTACAAATTGTTGTTCTACATTATCACTACCCTGCCTAGCCTAAAACATGAGGATGTTAGGCTAGGGCTTGGAAAAAAAATCTACAAACTCCATCCCCTGCTCCAAAAGACAAGAAAAAAAATAAAAGAAAACCTAAAACCTCCAATCCATCGATTTTGGCTAGAGTACAATGGTGGAATGGACTGTTATTCACTTTTTTTTACCACAAACCCTTGAAATGAGGGTTTCTAGGCGGTCTACAATAAAATGACTCTAATAGGCTTCAAACCTAATGAAAATTAAAAAAACCACATTAAATGAAAGCTTATTCACTATATCAACTTCTCATATAAGTTTCAGTTCATTACACTACTGTATGAGGCTATACAAATCAAGAAATCTTCAGAAGATGCACCAAGATTGCAGAAAACAAAGCCTTTTTCTATTGTTTTGTCCTCCAAATGATTCAATGATGTTTCCTTGAAGTTTGTGAGGCCAAAATAACATCATGCAATTGTAACTCATTTGTTACAACATGATTCACTCCATATGAATGTTCACCTTCCACTTATAAGCAATTTTGACAAGTTGCAAAGCAACTTTTACATTTCTTTAACAAATTTCACCAAACACCTAAGAATGACCCTACATGACAACATACATTGTAAACCGGTCTTGATTCAACTTTATTACACCAAGAAAGTGACAAAACACCTAAGTCACCAACCTAGACACCTAAATGCATCAATAAAACAAAATGTCCATGTTGCCCTTCACCATACACCTGGGGTGAAAAGAATCTCAAGTTCCACCTAAGATTATTTCTTGTACATATGTCCCATGCCTCTTGATATTATATTCTGACATCCGTGTTACATCTTCAGATGGTAAACCATGCCAATTGACAAGATATTCATTGTAGACCTTATGCCTTTTCCTTTTCACCTCTTTAGTGTCCAAAATGGCTTCAAGTTTCAATGGTTCAGTAGGCGGGATATCTCTAATCCATTCTTCATCAGCAACACCTTCATCAACACCTGTACCTACATCCACAAGTCCCTTGAAAGGATAATAAAGGTCATAATCATTGAATATTGGTGAGATAGCAACTCCAGGAGGGAGTTCTATCTCATAGGCGTTTTCACCAAAATTATGGACCACCTTGCATGGCCCAATATTTTTCATCAATACCTTTGTATATTTTCCCTTAGGTAGTCTCTCTTTCTTCAGGTGTGCAAGTACCAAGTCTCCTAATTTGAACTGAATATTCCTCCTCTTTAAATCTACATGATTCTTATACTTTTCCACACTCTTCTTCATAGTTTACTTGACCTGCTCATGTACGCCCTTCATAGCTATGGAAAAATCCTCTCCTTTTGCACTCCTATTCTCCAATCCACTCAAATCTCTAAGCTCAAATATTCCTCTTGGTTTCAAACCATACACTACTTCAAAAGGAATTTTTCCTATGCTTCCATTGATAGATTCATTGTAAGCATACTCTACCTATGGGAGAATGAGATCCCATTGTTGTCCATATTCTTTTTTGAGTCACCTAAGAAAGTTTCCAAGTGATCTATTAAACACTTCAGTCTATCCATCTGTTTGTGGATGATAGGTAGTATTGAAGGTCAAATTTGTTTCCAATTTCCTCCACAAGGTCCTCCAAAACTGACCTATGAACTTTGAATCTTTGTTTGAAACTATGGTGAATGGAAACCCATGAATTCTAACTATTTCCTTGAAGAATAATCCTACAATATTTGAGGCATCACTTATGCATTTGCAAGGAATAAAATGGGCCATTTTACTAAATATATCAACAACAAACATGTTGTCCACTCCCCTTTGAGTTTTGGGTAAGCCTAATACAAAATCCATACTTGGATGTTCCCATGGCCTACTAGGTATTGGTAGGGTTTGATAAAGCCCTGCATTTGAGCTAGAGCCCTTGGCTCTTTGACAAATTCCACAACTCTCAACAAACTTTCTGACATCTATATGAATTCTTGTCTGAAAATAAAACCTTACCTATTCTAGTGTTTTATCAACATCGAATTGTCCACCTAAACTGTCACAATGCTTTTCCCTTATCAAATTATCTCTCATGGAGAATTCTGGAACACACAACTGAGCACCCTTGAATAAAAGTCCATCTTGCAACAAAAAATAAAAAAACTCACCATGAAAAACACCTTCAAACAGATTTCAAACAAAATGTACCTCTTTGAAGTCTTCATCAGCAACATATATGTCCTTCAATGCCTCTATACCCACACTTTGAAGTTGTATCTCATGCACCAACATTGATTTATGGATAAGAGCATCAACAAACGTGTTAGCTTGGCATTTTTTGTGCTTAAATGAATATTTGTGGCTTTGCAAGTATTCAACCCACTTTACATGTCTAAGACTTAACTTATCTTGACTGTTTATAAAACTTAGAGCATGATTGTCTATGAACACAATGAAATCCTTGGGTAAAAGGTAATGTATCCACTTCTTGAAGGATTGCACCAATGCATAGAGTTCCAAATCATATGATGAATACTTTCTTTTAGCTTCATTAGGCTTCTCACTGAAGAAAGCCACTGGCTTGCCTTCTTGGCTTAACACTAAACCTATTGCAAGACCACTTGCATTAGTTTATATGGTGAAGATCTTATTGAAATCAGGGAGAGAAAGTATTGGTTATTGTGCCACTCTAGTTTTTAGATTTTCAAAACTCCTTTGCCTCATTAGTCCACTAAAATTTCTTTCTTTTGTATCTCTTGATGGTGTCAATGATAGGTTAGTAGACATGGCTAAAGTTCTTAATGAATCTTCTATAGAAGTTGGAAAGACCATGAATGCTTCTCACTTCTCCTAATATCATTGGATTTGGCTAAGTGAGAATGACCTCTAGTTTTTTGGGGTCCATCTTCAATGAACCCTTGGAGATGATAAAACCAAGATACACTATCTCTTCTTTCATGAACTCACATTTTTTTAAGTTTATCATCAATTTATCTTCATCTAACTTCTACAAAACCATTTCAAGATGCTTCAAGTGGTCTTCTTTTGTCTTGCTAAACACTAGGATTCCATCTAAGTAGACAACTACAAATCTTCCTATGAAGAACTTTAACACTTCATTCATTAGCTTGATGAATGTACTAGGGAAATTTGAAAGCCCAAATGGCATCACCATCCACTCATAAAGACTCTCATTGGTTTTAAAAGTAGTCTTCCACTCATCTCCTTCCCTTATCCTAATTTGATGATACCCACTTTTCAATTCAATCTTTGAGAAATAGCATGCACCTCCCAAGTAATCCATTAGGTCCTCCATTTTAGGTATTGGGAACCTATATTTGATGGTTATTTTGTTTATAGCCCTAGATTCCATACACATCCTCCAATCCCCATCCTTTTTAGGTACTAAAACTATTAGGACAACACAAGGGCTCAAACTTTCCCTAATGAGACCTTTATCCGATAATTCTTGAACTTGTTTCCTTATTTCCTCATTTGTTTAGGGGTCAACTTATATGTAGCCTTTTTTGGAAAACTAGAACCAGGGATTAGATCAATATGATGACTAACATCTCTCATAGGAGGTAGGGAACTTGACAATTCATCAACTACAATACCTTTATATTTATTCAATAAGGTCTGAACTTCACTAGGTAGGTCTTCCATCTTGTTTGTTGCTAAAATAGACTTGGACTCAGGTCTTATCACTATGGGAAATCCCTGACCTCCTTCATCCTTCAAAGTTTTCAAAAACCCCTCTCCTACTACCATAACACTAGAAACAACTTTCTTATGAACCTCTTCATCTCGTAGGGGTGTCAAAGTGTATGAGGTACCATATTTATCTATCGCATAGACATTCTTATGGACATCGTGTTTATCCTTTTTGTCATACTGCCAGGGCCTTCCTAGCAACAAGTGACAAACATCCATGGGGATCATGTCACAAAGGATTTTTTCCTTATAACCCCCAATATTGAACTCTACCCAAGAATTCTCATTTACTAAGACTTGTTGACCTTTGTTTATCCATGACACTTTGTAAGGTTTTGGGTGTGGAGTCCTTTTCAATTTTAGTTTTTCAACCATTTCCAAAGACACTAAGTTATCAGTAGACCTTGAATCAATAACTAATTTGCATACCTTTCCATGAGACTTGCAAGTAGTCCTAAATAATGATTTTCTTTGTGGAGGCTCCTTAGTTGTTGGCACCTTGATAAGTGTTCTCCTCATCATAAATGTCTCACCTACCTCAAGGGAAGCTTGTTGATATTGTGAATTCACACTTTCAGTGTCCTCTTCATGTACAATTTGAGCCCTTTGTTCACCACCATAAGAATTTGATGCTTGTTTGTCCGGGAACTTCCAAGTTGGGTGTCCAAATTGATTGTAACTATAGCATCTGCCTGAGAAAGTATTGGATCCCCTCCCTTGTCAACCAAACCTTTCTCTACCACCAAATATGCTTCCTCTAAAGTTATCTCTACCACTTGAATCTCCACTTTGTTCTTGTTGGCTGCTTGGTTCACCTTGTTTCTTTTGTGACTGCCATCTTGCACCAAATTTGCCTCTACCTCTAAATTTTTTCCCTCTTCCTCTTCCTTGATGCTCTTTCCTTATTTTGATTGTTTGCTCTGCCTTAGTTGCCAATTGGAAACACTCCTCAACTATCCTAGGAGTTGTAAGACCAATCTCATCTTGTATATTGAGTCTAAGGCCATTCAAGTACCTTGCAACCTTCTTTATCTCATCCTATGTATGTATTGCCCTTATACTCAATTTATGAAATTCCTAAGTATATGCCATCACATCTAACTCCCTTTTCTTCAAATTTTGCAACTTTCTAAAGGTTTGTATTGCATATTCTGTAGGAAGGAATTTTGTCTTCACTTTGGCTACCATCTGGTCCCATGAATTTATATTTGACTTTACCTTCTTGACTCTTTCATCTTGGACATAGTTCCACCATGTTAGGGTAGGGCCCTTCAACTTGGTTTTAACAAAATTTTCCTTCTTATCTTCTTGTACCTCCTCAAATTCAAAGAAGTTGTACAAAGCATTTATCCAAGTCAAAAACCCCTCACTGTCCATCTTACCACCATACATGGGTACTTCCACTTTCACCTTTGGAGTATTGTCACCCTTGAAAACCTTTAGCATCTTGACCATTCTCTTTTCTTCAGGGTCCAATTCCTCATCTTCATCATGGATTCCTACTGGAGGGTTCTCACTCTCACCCTCATCCTCCTTATCACTTTGGTCACCACTAACCATTCCTCTTCTCTAATTCTTTTCTAGGGCTGCTAATCTGGAAAAGGGTTACTTCTTGAGACTCCTTGTAGAGCCTTTCCTTTTGGAGAAAATGGTATTTCATTTCCTTAACCTCTTTGGTCGTTGGATTGTTCTTTGGAGGCATCTTGCTTATGCCAACTCTCATTCACTTTCCCACTTCCAATCAGAACCTATGCTCTAATACCACCTGATGTAGAGAAGGGGTCGAATAGGTTCAACTAACATAATACAGGGGTCGAATAGGTTCAACTAACACAATACAACATAATTCACTCACATCTTAAGCCTCAAGACCTCAATAATGGTGATTTGCACAAACTCACTAGTCTTCACAACTAGGTCTTCAAATCAACATTTTTAAGAATATATTTTAGACAAGGCCATTTAATCATAGGAACAACACCTTTTTAGACACCCATTAGGCTTACATTCAATAAATCTCAATTGTGGCATATGTTTTTTTGGAAAAGGACTCTCTAATTAGGTCTGTTATGCCAAGAATAAGGCTAATTAGGCCACTTTTACAAATTACCTACAAAGACCTCAATCCACAAACACCTAAACTCTTCACCAATGGTCTAACCCTATCACATAGGGTCCCATTCAAGATATTTTATCAACAAAAAACACTTACAAATTGTTTTCCTACACTATCACTACCCTACCTAGCCTAACACATGAGGATGTTAGGCTAGGGCTTGGACAAAAACTCTAAAAACACCATCCCCTACTCCAAAAGAAAAGAAAAACAATAAAATAAAACCTAAAACCTCCATTCCACCGAGTTTGGCTAGAGTACAATGGTGGAATGGATTGCTATTCACATTGGGTTGCTAGGCGGCCTACAATAAAATGCCTCTAATAGGCTTCAAACCTAATGAAAATCAACCACACCATGTTCAAATGAAATATTATTCACTATATCAAATTCTCACTTAAGTTTTAGTTCATGACACTACTGTACGGGGCCATACAGATCAATAAATCTTTAGAAAATACACCAAGAATATAGAAAATAAAGCCTTTTCTATTCTTTTGTCCTCCAAATGATGAGGCCAAAATAACATCATGCAATTGTAACTCATCGGTTACAAATAAGATTCACTCCATATGACTATTCACCTTCCTCTTACAAGCAATTTTGACAAGTTACAAAGCAACTTTTACATTTATTTATCAACTTTCACCAAAAACCTAAGAATGACCCTGCATGAAATTATACATTGTAAAATGGTCTTGATTTGACCTAATTACACCAAGAAATTTAAAAAATAGCTAAATAACCAACCTAGACACCTAAATGCATGAATAAAACAAAATTTCCATGGTGCCTTTGCACCACTTTGTTTGCTTTGTGATGTTGTGGTGCCTATGTATTGTCCCTTGTGTGCATGACAACATTCCACGTTTACATCTTGCTATGTCTCATAGGCCACAAAATCTCTACCTCTTATTTCTCCCCTTAGGATGCTACACTCTCCTCTACATAGCACACACCATCCTAAGGGGGGGCTACCATGTTTTTCTGATTTTTGATAAGGTGAATTTTATGGCCAAAGAATCCCTTACTAATTTTTTTTTCCAAATGATGCATTCTTCAACAAGGATCCCTTAGTGAAATTTTTCTTTCAAAAATAAATTCACAATGAAAGAATCTAAAAATTTTCCTTCAAAAAAGGAGTACTTTTTCTAATGAAGAAATTTGAAAACTTTCCTTTGAGAAGGAGCATTATTTCTACCAGATTCCTTGACAAAAGAGATCTTTCAAAAGGATTCCTTGATTATAAAATCATTTGCAGAAAATTTCACTTATTTCAAATCAGAGTATCTCTTTGAGTGGGCCCCTTATTGTCTTGAAGGGTTCCCGAAGAGACCCCTTTGGAAACTTCTCCTTCAACTACATGCTCTATAATGTGTCTATCTATTTTGGCCCTTTCGCCTAACATGTTTTGTTTGCAGGTTAGCATGTTACTTTGCAGGACCAATAACATGTAAAGCTCCTCTACATCAAGGTTTTCTAGCAAGACCGAGCACCTCGTCAAGCTTGCCTTACAAGATTGAGAATCTATAAGGATCTATCATATCAAATTCTATAGGATCGAGAACTTGTAGAAGCCTTTCATGTCAAGCCCTTGAAGACCGAGAACCTTGTTGAGTAAGACAATTGAGAGAGGGGGTGAATCGTTTGTAAAAAAAATTCCTTTACAGAAATCACTAGTGATTAGTTCAATTACCATTCACAAAATTTTTATTCTGCAAATATGATTAATCATTAAGTGAAAATGAAAAAATATAAAAGAAGTAAAAACCATATGCACACAACAACACCAGATATATGTGGAAAACATAATAAGTAAAAAACCATGGTGAGGATTAGCTCACAATATAGATAATATCAAAACTGAATACAAAGGCTCACTACGAAAACATGACTCACTGTCTAGATAAGGACTCATTGTCCAAAAAGGGTTAACCACTCAAAGGGCTCACTACCACATAGATACAAGAAGACATAAGAGATATATTATAGAGAGAAGATAATCTCAATGCAATAGATATTTCCACCACAATTCACTCACACTTGCATACATGCTTGAATAATAGAGTACACCTTAACCTCACTACTTCTGGAAAACTCACAATTAGACTTCACATTGATCTATGCAACCACTTACTCAAATTCACATCTATCTCACATCAATATCACATATATTTCTTTGCATGTGCATATCTTTTCAACAATATCTCATCTTGTATTTATACCATCTTCAACTTTGAAATATATCCAAAGTCAACCGCACACACCAAAATTCAAATTCAAATTAGGTCAACACCAAAAAATTCTAAGGTGGAATGAGAATGAGAGTGACCCAAACATATGCTTCAAAATGATTCCACAATCTTCAAAAGTAGTGCTAAACACAAGGTCAACCAAACTAGCATAAAACACACAGAGAAATTAGGTATACACATCCTTAGCATGATCTAATCTTCCAGATAAAAAAATTGTCTTCAACACAACCTTACCAACATATCCTGAGAATTGCAAGTCATAAGACTCAAAAAAGAAGAAATCCATAGCAACTACATTTCTCTCAGACCTCAACCAAAGACACTGAAAAACACAGTTCACAATTAGTGAACAAAACATGCATTGTACGTTGATCTAGAGACCAAAAATCTTGATATTGCAACTTCCAACAACCATGAACAACATATCCTAACCATACCAATATAGGATAAAAACCCGGAGAAACCACTGAATACCTACAACCTTTCTTCATTACAATTTTCTCAATATCCTCAACATATACAACCAATAACCTGAATCCATGACATTGATGACAACAACAACCAATTGATAACCACTTAACTAGTTGACATCAATGACAACACTTTCATACTTGCAACAATATCCCCCTTTGTCATTGATGGAAACACATGATGTTAAAAACCATCAAAGACAACACGACAACTCTGAACACATTTCCTCACTATTTTACTTTCTCCCCCTTAGATGATAATCTTTTTCACATCTTCCTCATCTCCCCCTTTGACATCAATGGCAAAGACAAAAGATATTTTTTCTGATTTCTCCTATGACATTAGAATACTATTACCAATACTAAGTACTCCCCCTTAGGAGTACACTCACACAATCTATTCAATGACAACACTGAACACTACCTGCTCCCCCTAATAGGAAGCCATCAAACATCAATCCAAAAGAAATATAGATCCATAGACCCATCAAAATGATGCATCTTCATATGCATCTATTTCAAAAAGGAGGGGCAATAACCCTAACTTCTCCCAGAGATACTCAAAAGTATCTTTAGAAAGAGCCTTTGTAAATATATAAGAAAATTGATCCTTCATAGGTACATAATAAAGCTTTACTTCATTCTCCACAATCTTCTCTCTCAAAAAGTGATAACTAATAGATATATGATTTTTCCTTGAGTGCATCACTGGATTCTTTAAAATGTTAATTGCACTCGTATTATCATAGAAGATAGAATCAGAGTCATCATACATTATTTTGATATCTTTTAATGTATGTTTCATCCATAAAAATTGTGTACAACAAGATGCAATAGCAATATGCTCAGCTTCAACAGTAGTTAAAGAAATTGAATCTTTCTTTTTACTCAACCAAGAAAGAATGAACCACCACTTGTAATTTTCCTGTCATCTACACAACCAACCCAATCTACATTTGTATATGCACTTCTTGTAAAATCAGTATTCGTAGGATATCACAAGTCATAATTTAGAGTGCCATTCAAATATCTAAATATCCTCTTAACAACAACATGTTTTTCTCTTGAATCTTCTTAAAATCTAGCCATGAGACATTGCATGCATGATAACGGATCTAGTAGCAGTCAAATACAATAATCCTCTAATCATAGATTTGTACTCGCTCTAATCAGCCTTAGGTGAAACATCATCCTTGCTCAATTTTCAACCATTCACCATAGGATTAGATACTGGTTTGAAGCCATCCATTCCAAACTTCTTCAACATCTCTCTTACATATTTTTACCATGAAATAAAAATCCCTTTCTTTGTTTGATTAATTTACAACCCAAGAAAGAAGTTCATCTCACCAAACATAGACATCTCAAATTATTTTTGCATCTCTTCAACAAACATTTTTCACATTGTTTCATTTCCTCCAAATATAATGGAATCAACATATACAACTACTATCAAGATCTTGTCATTTTCAATTTTAAAATTCATATTACTAAATTTTGTTCCTTTATTGAATCCTTGTTAAATCAAATATATGTCCAACCTTGCATACCAAGCTCTAGAGATTTCTTCAATCCATTTAAAGCTTTCTTTAATTTGCAAACCATGTCTGGTTGTTCCATGTACACTTCTTCCAATTCACCATTCAAGAATGTAGACTTAACATCCATCTAATAAACTTTTAAATTTTTATGAGCAAAAAATGCTAAGAACATTGAAATAGCTTCCATCCTTGCCACCGAAGCTTTCCTAAAAAACTATACCTTCTACTTGTGAGTAGCCCTTACACACAAGCCTTGCTTTATTTTTGACTAGCTCTTCATTTTCATTCAACTTGTTTTTGAACAGCCATTTTGACCCAATTATGTTTTTATCTATCGTTCTAGGGACCAAATTCCAACTTTGATTCTTCTCAATCTTCATAAGTTCTTCTTTCATAGCTTTCATCCAATTTTCATAATTACATGCTTCACTTACTGTCTTCGGTTCAATCTTAGAAATTAAGCACATATTTATCTCACTAGCAGCAACTCTGCTTCTTGTCAATACTCCTTTTGTCTTGTCTCCAATGATTTGACTTTCTGAATGATTTTTCTACACATATTTAGGTGTCTTTGGTGACATCACCAGAGCTTCCTCTTCTTTAACATTTTCTTCATTCTGCTTTTCCTGTTCTTCAACATATTTTTCAATTTCTATACAATCGGGTTCATCTGATATATATCCACCGACCTCAATT
Source organism: Sequoiadendron giganteum (assembly GCA_007115665.2). Taxonomy (NCBI): domain Eukaryota; kingdom Viridiplantae; phylum Streptophyta; class Pinopsida; order Cupressales; family Cupressaceae; genus Sequoiadendron; species Sequoiadendron giganteum. The sequence continues at coordinate 343,519,443 of CM021109.1, read as the reverse complement.
GAATTCTTCACTGATTCATCCACCTTGAAATTTGTGCTTTCTACAATCTTTCTCATCCTTTTATTGAAACACCTGTAACCTTTACTTCTAATGGATTATCAAAGGAAGATACCTTCATCACATCTAGTATCAAATTTCCCTAATTTTTCTTAATCCCTTTTGATATAACATTTTCTTCCAAATACCTTGAAATACTTGACCATAAGAATTCTTCCACACCATAGCTCATAGGGGGTCTTTTTACTGTTAGCCTTTGCTTGAAATCGATTGAACACATAAACAATAGTATAAATAGCTTCACTCTTATAAGACCATAGATATTTTTGTGAATCAAATCTAGTAGTCTAGTAGTATATTATTCCTTTCATCTGAATTTGTTTCTATTTTGCTTTTTAAACTGACAATTCTTGCAAATAGCATTAACAGGCTTTGTAATCCTTGATAGATCTGTTAAAACATGCACAAAAAACAATTCATGCCAAATTATCAAAATTCATATGACACATTCTTCGGTGCCACAACCAACTATCATTAATGTGAGTCATAAAACAATGTCCATCAACACCCTTAAGTTAATAAATGATTCCTTGAGACTTCTTACTAGAAAAAATCACTATTATGGATCCTTTCCTGATTTCACATCTTTCATTCTCAAAAGCAAGATTATATCTTGTACTACACACCTGTCCAACACTTAAAAGATTATTCCTTAAACCCTTAACATAGTAGACATTATCAGTATTATGCTTGCCATCAAAACTTATTGAATTTATTCCACAAATCTTAGCACTAGTATCATCTTTGAGTTTAACTAAGCCACCATCATAATTATCAAGCTTAAAAAACTTATTCTCATCACGAGTCATGTGATGTGAACAATCACTATCAATAACCCAATAGTTCTTTTCATGTTTAGCATGAGGAGCAAAAATCAACATACCTTCACTCTTTTTTGGAGCATTTTCTTTCACCTATCTTTGAGTATTGGATAAATTAGATTTATCTTTTATAGCCATGAACAAGCATTCATTACCATCGAAATCTCCATAATCAGATTATTCATCAGAAATACTAGTATTCTCATTCACATAGTATGCTCTGTTGATCTTCTTTCCTTTGTTTTCTTTGTTTAATCTATTTTGTTTATTCCTCTTAGCTCTTTTTGGAATCTTGAATCATAATGACCAACTCCTCCACAACTAAAGCATTTAAAAGGTAACTTACCTTCATACTTACCAAAACCCTTCTTCATCCTTCTCACAAAGTTAGCTTCTACTTAATCAAGATTTTATTCATCAGATCTTTACTAGTTGTAGCCTTGAAAGCAATTTTTGATTTGGATCCATTTCTCAAATTTAGTTTTCTCATTTCATATAAGGTCAGAGTACCCAAAAGCTGATCTTTAGTATGTTTTGTAATCCACATATTCTTCAATAGTAGATACCTTTTCATTGTACGCATCAGGAAGATTTTTAAGAATCTTCTTTACTACTCTAGGTTCATCCATTGTTGCACCAAGTCCTTGCATTTCACCTACCAGCTCATCCAATGTATGTACATAGGATTTAACATTCTCATCTTTAGGCATGTGAAAGATATTAAATTGTGCTTCCAATTTTTGTAACTTTGCTTCTTTGACCTTTTCATTCCTTGCATGAATTTTTTCTAATACATCTTAGACTTCTTTAGCATTATTTAGATGTGAAACTTTAATCAATTTAGGCTGTGAAAGACTATTCATCATAATATACGTTGCCTTGCTATTCGCCTCATGTGCCTTGATTTCATCAACAAAACTTGGACAATTAGCAGGAGAAGTATATGTAGTCTTGTAAGCTTTCTCAGCACCATATCCATAGTATTCCAGATATCCTTCCATCTTTATTCTCCAGATGACATAATTAGTCCCATAGAACCTAGGACACTCAATAGTGATCTTGCTCACCATCCCGAAACTTCCTTAAGTAGTTAAGATAATCTCCAAGGAACTTAGCTTTGATACCAATTATTGAGCAAGACAACTAATAGGGGGTGAATTAGTTGTAACAAATTTTCCTTTACAGAAATCACCAGTGATTCATTCAATCACCATTCACAAAACTGTTACTATGCAAATATGATTAATCATTAAGTGCAAATGAAAAAGCTAAAAGAAGTATAAACCATATGCACACAATAATAGATTT
>CM021109.1:343414300-343517157 GCA_007115665.2 Sequoiadendron giganteum | reverse complement strand
CATTCACCATGGATACTCCTAGAGGGTGAATAAACACAAGTACAAGAAAATAATCACAGACTCTCTCACATGATGTTTTCATGGAGTCACACACATGACATCCACCATGGCTACTCCCAGAGGGTGGAAACAAGGGCTTTCACCTTAAATTTCTCCATCATAGAGAAAGAAGCATTAACAAGGGCTTACACCTCAAATTCCTCCATCTCAGAAGAAAATGCATTAAATAAAATCATAGAAGATCATTGATACTAAGACTCCCTCTCAGCTAGGGCTTCATTATCCACAATACCAAGCTTGTCTCAAAAGCAGACAAAATTTACTCTAGAAAGAGGCTTGGTGAGAATTTCTATTGTTTGTTCATCAATGCTAATATACTTCAACTGGATTTATTTTCTCAATACCATATATCTGATATCGTGGTATTTGATCTCAACATGTTTATTTTTTTCATGAAACACTAGATTGACAGAAAGCTTCACACAACTTTGATTAGCACAATGAATGACAGTTGGCTCCAATGATTGTCCAAACAATCCTGCAAAGAGCTTTCAAAGCCACACTTCTTCTTGAGCTGCAATATACTTGGCCTCTACGGTGCTCAGTGCCACTGAAGACTGCTTCCTGCTGCACCAGGAGAACATCGTAGACCCCAAACTGAAACAACATCCATAGGTGTTCTTTTGATCAGAGACACACCCTACCTAATCAAAATCAGTATATCCATGCAGCTTCAAGTCCACACTAGAAGAATATCTCAAGCCATACCCAATTGTGCCACACAAGTATCTCATAATATGCTTCGCTGCAACTATATGTATTTGCCTTGGTTCACACATGAACTGACTAAGTGCACTCACTGCATAACAAATATCTGGTCTAGTATTGACTAGATACATCAATGATCTAATCAACTACATGTACATAGTAGGATCCACTAGATCTGAACTAGTTGCAACCTCTTTCAACTTCTGAAGAATGGTTTCCATCGGTGTAAACAAGGATTTGCAATCCATCATACCAAATCTCTTCAAGATGTCTATAGTATACTTTCTTTGACTTAGAATGATCTCATTAGGCCTCTGCCATACTTCTAATCCAAGAAATTAATGCATATATCTAAGATCCTTCATCTCAAATTCAGAAGCTAACTCCTTCTTGCATTTGATAATGAGATGTTCTTCTCCAGTAAGAAATAGATCATAAACATAAAGAACCAAGATTAATGCCTCACCATTAACTACTTTGAAGTATAGGTTTGAATCTGCATCATTCTTGAAGAAGGATTGATATTTTTCAGCCATGGCATCCTTCCATACTTTCTGAATTGATGCTTCCTCAATACTGGAAAGCTCAACTTTTAGAATATGACCATTAATGTAACATAACTTGGAAACTGTTGTCATATTTTTCTTTCTAGGAGTTGCAAACCTTTCTACCTCCTCCATTGTTTTCCTATCCCATAGAAGTCTCTTTCAACCAATAACAATGTCTGTAGGCGCATCATTAGGTTCCAAAGGCTTAACTAGATCACCATCCTCTTATGGTTCAGTAGATTCCCTTTGAGTCTCCAAGTACTTGCATCAACCTTCTGACCTCCTTGTCCAAGATTTCTTATAATGCTTGCCTTAGAGAAATGGTTTCCAACACACACCTTTGTAGAGATTTAGGGCTATCCTACCTCATCAAAGATCACTCTATTCTGAATAGGTTTGTGGAGCTACAAATTTCAAGTTTAGATAGACTATCTTGTGCAATTTTGATCTCAACTGCTAAGGAGGTCTTACAAGGAGTTAGCACTTGGCCTTGCAACACAACAACCTTCCCTGCTTCTCAGTGAGACATAGTTGTCCCTCTGAAGGTTAATTTATCCTCTTCGAAGAATCGATCGCAAAGACAATCTAAATAGATTCTTCATCTTCAAGAGGTGTCCCCAGCCACCAACTCATTCCTATGGCTGCAAGTTGTGTATCCATTCTTCAACCTACAAGATGCATAATGCACTTCTTCTCTTGAAAGAAATCTCTTACACTTCTTGTTCCTTCCTTAAATGATTAAGGAGAGATTACTAATAGTTCATAGAACTCAACTATTCTAAAGAGAAATACTGATGCTAGTAGCATACATGATTTACTATTTCAATGTTATAGCATGAATTAATAACTACATAAAAAATTCATGAACATTATTAACCATGAAATACTTATCTCATTGAAATCAAAATCTCCTTAAGTAATCCTAGATAATTAATTCATCATTCATCTTTGTTGATTCTTATATGTATTTCTTCCATCTTTACATCTCTCAGCATAACAAAAGACAATCTACATAGATTTCTTTATGCAACCAGAAAATAGAACCAGAGTTCTCAAAGAATTGGGGCTCTATCGCAGTTCATGCATATAGAGAATGAAATCAATCACCATCGTAATTTCAGTTCTCCTTTTATTTCAGAGTCACACTCATAAATTAGCATGAAACAACTTGCAATGAATAATTGGTAACTCTAAAGAATCTTATCCCAATGATCACTATTTACTGGTCACACACAATCCAAGCAAATGATGTCATATTTGCACAACTCAACAAAATGAAATTCAACCCAGATTAAAAGTATAAACAAAAATACTTATCTCTTTATTAATAAATCTTCCTTGCATTCACTAAGGATTCAGATCTGCTCAAAATTCTTTCATGTAGATAGGTTTAGATCATTCAACACATTCTCCACTTCAATAGAACTTCAACAATGTACTTATTAGAGCCTGCACAAAAATCACAGTGGCTGTATATAAATGAATATCACGACCTCCTCACTGACAATGCCCAACACATGACACATTTTCATTCCATTTCAGAGATGTCACAGATAACTGGCCAACAAAAAGGATTCGCTAAAACGATTAAATGTTGAACTCTAGGCAACTTCTGATAGGGTCTAAAAATGCCTCTTTAATCTCTTCACGATGTTGCAATTACATCGACTAAACACGAATAGGGGATGCCATTGAAGACTCTCAGTCTATTGTCCCGAAATTTGCATAACTTCAATCTAAGATTCCAATATCGACAAACTATCTCACGAGAATCAATTTTTGATCAGATCGTTTTCATAGACCCACTCTGATACCATGTTAATTTTTATGATTAGAAAATGAAACACATAAGACAATGAACACCACAATATACCCTAGGAAAACCCTCCAACTTGAGTGGAAAAACCCAACAAATATATCATTTATATATTTTAGGAGTAAGAGCAAAAATCTACTTACAACTCAGGCCCAACACAAGGTTGAATTTGATACAATGAATAATAGCACCTCTCCTAGATGAGAAGATACAAAATATGTTTCTCCTTGAGATCGATCTGCTTCTGTAGATTGATGATCTGCTGCTACAGAATGATGATCTACTGCTACAGAAAGATGATATGGTGCTATAGAATGATATGTTGCTCAAGATAATTTTCTCTTGCTCAAGATCATGACTTGTTGCTCAAGTGTGAACTTCTCCAAGGAGTGCGAATATGGTGAATGAACTTGATGATCAAATGAGAGATCATCACCTTGTATTTATACAAAACCAAAGTGTCTCTTCATGTAGGTCGGCCTCCTTAAGGAATAATAACAATTAAATGAGTCAGCCACATTAAGGAATTCGACCATAATAAATAATAAATATTATTTAGGTCAACCCCATTTAATTATTCACAATAATTAAATGTTATATTATATTACCAAGTGAAGTGCCTCTTCATTTTAATTATCTCGATAAAATAAATAGTCGATAGGCTATATGCAATTTTATGTCTTGAATTGAGGCTAGAAGGATGAGCCCGAAGCTGCTATAACATCAACACTAATGAGTTCTAACTACCCTTTTGAACCACTTTTCTCATTTGCATTATAGAAGAATATAGAAGGAAAGGGAGATTCACGAACAAACCCCACCACAAATGTATCAAAAGCCATATTTGTTTAGAATAGACATACACATACATCCCTTCATAGGTTATATATTGGATGACAAATCGTGCCACATCATTCTAGGGCGGTGGAAGTGAAGCTAGCTTCATGCCTTATCCAGAGACGACTTCAATCATCTCCCAATGTGGTAGGAATTTCTTGTGAAGGATCTTAATATCTGTTGTCCTCGTTGAGTTATTAGGGAAGTAATTCTCCCCTGATAGTGGAAATCTGGTGACATCTGCTATGGCTTCAACTGAAACAGGGATTTCCAAACCACGGATGCATGCCCGTTTGTTATGACACGTCGTGGAAAATTCATGCGCCATATTCTCATCATACCCTTGCAATATTCTAAAGTATGCATCCCATCCTGCCTGCTTGAATATTTTATATGCTTTAGCCATTGTCGGAGCCTTTAATTTGTTCATATTCAGGGGCTCAAAATGGTCCTTGTGTTCTCCTGCCATAATGTTACTAGGAGTTTTTTCTCGAACTAGAAAATGGTACTCTCGTCAACTTGGAATAGTGTGTGGATAAAAGTTGTTAGTAGGTAAAGAAAAACGTTGCTAGTAAGGGAAATATGTTGGGAATGACTTAGAGAAATTGTTAGCAATAGGTAAAAATGGCAAGCCGTTAACTAGATTTGGATGGTAGTTTGAAAGGGTAATTATGGTGAGTTATGACCTACACAAAGGGTGGCAATGGTAATAATGTTTTGAGATGATCGAGGCCAAACAATAAAGAGTTCTAGTGTGCTAAATAGATATGGCTTCTCAAAAAATGAGGATAGAATGGGTGGAAAAGAAAGGCGAAATGAATACAACAACATATGGTATGGCTACAATTTGATAGTTCTCTATGGTATGATTAGACGGTTTTCTCCCCCCTAGCTTAGCATGTGACCCATCCATAGGACACATCACCATTTATTAAAGAAAATAGAAGATATAAAATAAAACAAAAAAGATAAATAGAAATGTGAAATATACCAATACTAAACTGCATGTGTACGGAGGAGGACGTGGAGGCAACAACACGAGGAACTAGCAAAACAGAAGAAGGAACCAATCAAATCATATGATGCAGACGCGATGATGCTAGTGGAGCAGTGATAGAGCTAAGAGGAAGGCCACGTACAATGATGATGAGTAGTGTATCATAAAATTGTTTCTTAAGTGGATAGGTACGAATAATATTGTTCCACCAATGCTGAAATAACACATGGAAAAGGAAGGTTGGAAGTGATCAAGGCTGAGCAAGCAAAAACACTAGGAGAGCAACAATATAAGAAGTACAACATGAAATGATGGAGCAACTCGATGGAAGCATGAGAAATCCCTCAGAATGTACAAATAGGTAGCAACACAAGGAAGGAGGTGATAGAGCCACAACAGAAGCAGACAACCAACAAGGAGCGTCAGGTTGCAAAAAAAAACCTACCCGAAGCTCCTGTCCAGAAAATGACAGGAACCGAGTACCAAACAACCAGGAAGAATGAAGCTCCTGGAAATTTTTTTTGACCTAGCAACGAATAAAACTGGATGTCCAAAAGGGCCCTGAAGTAGCAGAGAATGAAGGGCCTTCCCTGTGCATACCAAAGAAAAACAAAGTCTATGGAACATACAAAGAAGCTCATGTCACAAAAGTGACAAGAGGTTATTTATTTATTTATTTACTTATTTATTGTTTATTTATTTATTATTATTATTATTATTATTATTATTAATTTTTTTCTTCGATGATAGACCGCCAGTAACCTAGTTTTTGTCCTATCACTGCCTAGAAGCGCTGCGAGGCCGGTTTTCACTTCTAAGATTTATTTAGCAATTGATGCTCATTGGATGCTAGTTTTCAAATGTCAACTGGCCAACAATGCCCGAAGGTTTTCATTGTTGGATCTTTTATTGCATTTTTGTTTCATTATTAAGAAATTAATTTTTGAGCAAGCCAAAAGGAACCATAGTAAGTTCCTTCATTGCATCACAAAAGAACGTCTCCTTGGAAAGGGGTCACTTGTAAAGTTTTAGGCGGTGTCCGTTAATGAGAAGAGTCCTCCGTTCAGAATCCATCGTGCATAGTCTAACAACACCATTGTCGTAGACGGTTTGAATTTCATAAGGGTCGAGACAGTGGGTATGGAATTTCCAATTGAAGTCCTGGAATTGAGAATCATAGAGTAATGCCCAATCCCCAGTTTGGAATGTATGTGATCAGATAAAGCGATCATACCACTACGCTCCCTACTTTTGTATGACCTCTGCATGAAAAAGGGCCTCTTGTTGCATTTTGTCGAGAGAATGGAGTTGAGAAATTCTATCCTTCTGAGCATCGCTAAGATTCATCCCAAGCTAAAGTGTTGTTTGAAGAGTTTTTACTTCAAACTCTATAGGGAGAACAACCCTCTTACCAAAGACAAGCTCGTAAGGTTTCAAACCAGTGGTGGTTTTCCATGTAGTGTGGTAGGCCCACATGGCTTCAAGAAGTCATGCGGCCCAGTCTCTTTTATGGAGGGAAATGATATTGGTAAGAATGTTCTCGAGCTCTCTATTGGTGACTTCAAATTTTCCATTGGCCTATAGATGCTATGGTGAAGAATTGTGATGGTGAATCTCATATTCACAAACCAAAGTAGAAATAAAATCAGATGCAAACCGTGGGCCTTGATTGGTTACTATCTCTTGAGGAACACCGAATCTAGTGAAGATCTTGGTATAGAGGAAATCAATTACCTTGGTGTCCCTTGCATGTTTCAGAGCAACAACCTCAACCCACTTGGTGACATAATTTGTACACACAAGGATGTATTCCTTGTTCTGTGATGGAGGGTTGATAGGTCCAACAAAGTCAAGCCCCCATTTTTCAAAGGGCTCAATAGACAATTGAGGGTGCAAGGGAATTTCATTTGAGCGCATGGGGCGGTCCATACTCTAGAATTTATCACAATGGTGAAAATAACGTTTACAATCCTTATGGATTATAGGCCAATAGTAGTTTGTAGTGAAAATCTTCTGAGTGGTCCTCTATGTGGCAAAGTGTCCTTTGCATGACTTTGTGTGGCATGCACAAAGTATATCAAAGACATCATCTTCAGGTACACATCACCGCATGATATTATCTATGCTAGTATAGAAGAGAAATCAATTAATCCATGTGTACTGTCCACCAAGTCCAACCAACTTTCAACATTCTCTTGGAGAAAAGAGTGGTGGGAACTTCCACATGACCAGGTAATTTGCAATGTATGCGTACCACAGACTCTTTGCAAATATGGCAAAGAGATGTTCATCTGGAAAGGTGTCATCAGTTGGAACTAGTTCCTCATCTTGTTGTTGTAATCTGGACAAAGAGTTTGCAACCACATTCTCACGACCAAGCTTATCAAGTATAGTAATGTCAAATTATTGGATCGATAGTAACCATGTAATAACTCTACCGGTTACAACAGGCTTATTCATTAGAAATTGAATTGTAGAATGATCTATATGAAAAAACACTTTATATTCGGTAATATAATGATGAAACTTATAAATTGCATAAACAAAAGCTAAGAACTCCTTTTCAGTTACTATATAATTTATCTCAACCCCGGTGAAATTTTTGTTGATGTAGTAAATGGAGTAGAAGAGATTATCTTCTTTCTGTCCAAGGATAATCCACATGGAAAAATTTGAGGCATCAATGTGGATATGAAAAGGTAGCTCCCAGTTCAGGCCTCTAAGTACTGGTGTAGTGACAAGTTTATTCTTGATGGTTTCAAAAGCTTCTTGGCATTTTGGTGTCCAAGAGAAAATGACATCTTTCGCTAGCAAAGAAAATAAGGGGGTGCGGGGGGGGGGCTGATGAGTGTCATTTATGCTCCATTTTATACCATATTTTATCCTTTTTCCTATACCATTTAACCCATTTCCATATTCCATTTACATACATTATCATACCATTTTACCACCTTTTTTTGCTTATCGTTAAATATAAATAAGAAATATTTAATTTAGTTTTTAGATAAAATAAGTGAATAATAATTGCTAGATTGTATTTACTAGTATTTTCTTCTATTATGTTAATAAAATATATTTTACAGCAAGTTGATTGAAGGAGAGGAATGCAGACTTCTAGTCGCCTTCTTTTTCCTATCGCCTTCTTGTTCCTGTCACCTTCTGGTTCCTATCACCCGTGGGTAAATGTATTAGCAAATTAATTCCAGCCATATAATTATTTTCTCATTAAATACTTTGGTTATTTAGTTATAACCAGTTACTATTTAGTTTTGATGAGAATGTCTTCACGTTGAAAATAATATTCTATTTTGATGATTGTAACCATGAGGTAAATAAACTCCTACAATTTAGGGTGAGTTGTTTCAACAGATCAAACAACTAGATATCAACCAAAAAATAATGGAAAGGTGGCATAAAAATAGGGAACAACTTGCACTCATATTTCTTATAAATATGAGCTACGTGAAAAGAGATATACATGTAGACTTTGTATTATTTTTGATAAATAAAAATAACATATTCATGTGATTCAACCAGCGTAAAGGAATTTCATTCAGCACCAGGTAGACTGAGGAGGAAGGGCGCCCCCTTCTTGGAATGCTTGTTGATTTTTTAGATTTTGTATTGAGTGTGTTTATTTCCAACAATGTGTTTATTTTCAGCAGTGTGTTTATTTTTGTTATTTCATGAATCTATTTAATGTTTATTGTTTATTGCTTATAATTTAATTACATGATCTAATGATTATCTATGTTAATGATTGATTACAACTATGAGTTCAATTTCTATAATCATTACTATTGTTATTTTTATTGCATTCTTTATTGCAGAAATATTGTAGTACTACCATAGTCACAGAAGAAAAACATAAAAAATAATTTGGTTTTCAATTTAGGTAGTTTAGGAATGTATTTTAACCCCCACTCACCTCATAATCGCAACCCTTGTGTATATAGTCACGACATCTTTCACAAGTTTACTCCCCGGATTGACACTTAGACCAAGCTGAATCTTAATATTAAAATTAAACCCTTCTTATTATTTACCCCAGTTTTGGCCTATCATTTTGGCGTTGTTGTCGGAGAAAGGTGTCAAAGGCCTATTAAGTGAGATGAGATAGGACCAATGCATTAGGATGAAATCTCGTGCACCTATCGGTCGTGCCTAGGTGATTACTCCTAATTTTTGTTGTTTAAATCATATAGATGCATGATTAAAATTTGTAGGTAAATCTTAGGGGTTAAAATTATTTTTATATCAACACCGCTTGTTGTGAGTCAGTTGATAAGTAAATAAGTAATTTTGAAGAAACAAGATAAAAACATTATTTTTTGCAAGGTTAGCTCATACCTTTATTTATCTCTATGTGATTAGCACTAATTGGGAAAAAAAATATGAAAAATTACAAACCACAAAAGAGAGAAAAAAATAATTAACCTTGTGTAGATCAAATAATGGTTGAATGATAGGAATTTGAGGGAGTTTCAATTCATAATTATGTGAATGAATACATGAAGGGAGAACTTCAAGGTGAGCATTCTACTTTTTAATTTCCTATTAGTATTCCCATGTGTATTGCACCTATGATGAATATTAACCAAAATTATTGCAGAGAAGATGACATCTTTTGGATATCATAGAAAAATGATGAGCTACTGGAAGACTATATGGAACGTTTCTTGTTTAGCCTGCAAAAATCTAAATATAACAAGCTACACCAAGATGCCATACAAATGATATTTTTGAAAGGGGTGACTGAAGAAAGCCTAGAAGTTTTAAATCTCATGTGTACTGGAGATGTTTCAAAATTTTCATTTGATCACATTTCTATTTTGTGTAGGAATTACTCCCGGTTCATGATGTAGAGGACTTTGAACAGAAGGAAAGAAGAAATGGAAGAACAAGTTCTAGCTATGTGCTGCCCAACATGTTTCAAGAAGAAAAAATTATGTAGATGCCATGCTACTCAAGGAAGGGAGACCAATTTGTAAAAAATTCAACACTATCCATGGAAACCACATGATATGAATCATCAATGGTTCCCACCTCAACACCCATGGGTAGGAAATCAACCATTGCTTGAACAGAATAGTGATCTTCAACACCTACAACAAAAGTATTCAACACCAATTAATCCTTCTCCAAGTTGTCTAGAAAATATAGAGTTAATTGTTGCACAACAAGAGATAAAATCTCTTAAAGTAATAATAAAAGATCTACAAATGCATACCAAATATAGGGATGATGAAAGATTGCATATTTTTGCTGCAAATAGATCTGAACTTGTGTATGAGGAAATTAAGGAAAACCCAGATCAATCTGTAGCTGCCTCATGCATTCAATGGTGAGAATTATCCTATAGAAGCCCCAAGTACAAGAATTTATACCTCTGTTGGTAAAAATCAATTCCACGAGATTAAAAGGTATGCATCTTCTTATCCAAACTAGTATGCATATGTTGTTCCATCACTTGATCACAACAACAGAATGGTACCTACAACATCTAAGTTTTATGAAGAGTCATCGACAAAAATTGAAGAATGCACATTTTTAAAAATGGAAACGCCTATAGCAATATTTTCTACCTCTGTTGCCGAGAAAGAAAATTCCCTTGTATTCGTGAATAAAAATAGACCGACAACATTCGCTTCAATATTTGTGGAGAAAGATCAATTTGCAGAGGTGTATGATAAAAATGAGCAGCGGTCTGTAGCGGTTTTTGTTATGTTTGAAGCTATTCCTCACACACTTCCTAATAAGAAATGGCCATACATTTTTGAAGAACAATCTATAGCCACTAGTATTTCATATTTCTGTGAGAACCTTCCTATTGTATATGGATTTACATTTGTTGATGAAGGATCAATCAAAGAATTTTTTGTAATCCCTTATGTGCTATTGACAGCAAATAATCATACGGTTTTTGAAGACGAGTCAGTGATCAGGTATGCATCTGTTGGTAAATTTGCATATATTGAAAAAAGTCAGCAATCTGTAACTGAACGCCTTTATAAGATGAAACTATAGGTATTGATATAACCTTCTCAAATTTTTTTGCCTATTAAAATTGAATATCTAATTGGAAAAGGCATGCATAAAGGAGGAAATTGTGCAAATGTTAAAGGAGATCTGCCATCCATGATAATCACCTCATTTAAAGAGATAACTTGGTGTGTCATTAAACAATTATTTTCAAAAAGTCATTATATTTTTAAAAGAATTATTATAATTATTTTTGATAGAGGTAAAGGACATGCATTAAGCCATTATATTTCCAATAGTGTGTTTATTTTCAGTAGTGTGTTTATTTTTAGCAGTGAGTTTATTTTTCAGTAGTGTGTATATTTCTGTTATTTCATGAATCTATTTAATGTTTATTGTTTATTGCTTATAATTCAATTACGGGATCTAATGATCATCTATGCTAATGATTGATTACAACTGTGAGTTCAATTTCTAGAATCATTACTATTGTTATTTTTATTGCAGTCTCTATTGCAGAAATATTGCAGTACTACCATAGTCACAAAAGCAACACATAAACATTAATTTGGTTTTCAATTTAGGTAGTTTAGGAATCCATTTTCATCCCCACTCACCTCACGAATCACAACCCTTTTCTATATAGCTATGACATCTTTCACAAGTTTATGCCTCATATTGACACTTAGACCAAGCTGAATCTTATTATTAAAATAAAATCCTTCTTATTATTTACCCCAGTTTTGGCCTATCAGAGGCAATCTTACTAAATTTTTGGATAAACCTCTTATAGTACCCTGCATGGCCTAGAAAACTACACACGTCCTTTTGGCTAGTGGGTGTAGGCAAGTCTTGAATAATTTGTATCTTTTAGGGGTCGACTTGAATACCCTTAGCAAAATATAATGACCAAGCACTATCCCTTTTGTCATAAGCATATGGAACTTTTCATGACTTAATGATAAATTAGTATCTATACAACACCTAAGTACCTTTTCTAAATTTGTTCCAGCCTCTTCATAATTATTACCATGGATAGTAAAATTGTCCATATTACCTCAACACAATCATTTACAAGATACGCAAAAATGCTCAAAACTGCCCTTTGAAAAGTGGTACGTGCGTAACATAAACCAAAAGACAACACGTTATAGGAAATAGTGCCCCAAGGAAAAGTGAAATTAGTCTTATCTTGGTCCTCGGGTGCTATACGGATTTGGTTGTAGCCGCTGAACCCATCTAGAAAAGAGAAATTCTTACTTGTAAGAGTATCCAACACTTGATCAATAAATGGCAATGGAAAGTGATCCTTTTTAGTAGCTTTATTTAGTGCTCTATAATCAACAAAAATTCTCCACTTACCATTTTTCTTGGGAATCACAACTAGAGGAGAGACCCATTGACTATGTGAAATAGGATATATAAAGCCAACATTTAATAGGTTTTGTAACTCCTCTTTAACTATCTCATGCAAGGCAGGGTTGAGCCAATGTTGTGGTTGCCTAATTGGATGACTACCTTCTTCAATGTAAATATGGTGGGTGAAGGTGTCAGGATGAATGTCACACATGTCTTGGTATTCCCAGGAAAATGCATCTTTGTTTTTTCTAAGCATGGTGGTAAGGTCTTGGATTTTTTCAGGGCTTAATTGTGGATTAATATTAAGTGTGCGATTAGGAAAAATTTCCATAGATTTTGATTGTGTAGGTGAGTTAATGGCTAGTACTTGGGAGGTGGATGCCATATCACTAGAATTTCTAGAAGATAAAAATGAACTATACAAGCAATTATGGGGTAGAAACTAATGCAATGTGACAAACTACTGAACAAATAGTGAACTACCTACCAATGGAAAGTTCCCAAAAGGAAATTGAGTATTTATACCTGAATGGAGAACCATGCTTTCAAAAATTTCATTAAATGTATACCTATTTTAAAGGAAATCAACAAGAATATTATCTTCATTAGGTTCTTCCATATCTAAGGCTTTATCAATTGTCAAAACTGGTAATGACTCATCTAAGTCACTATCAACCCAAACTGGATCCTCCGTCTCTAACAAGGGTTGCACTGGCAGGTATAGAGTCAATTGTTTCTTGTGATCGCCATTAGAAATGACCATGTTTCTCGACCAACAATTGATAAATTCATCTGCAGTTGCTAACCAAGGTCATCCCAAAATCAAGGGCTATCCCCCAAGCTTAATTTTTGGTTGCAAAATCACAAAGTTAGTTGGGTATTCCCATGAATCAATAGAAAGGATTACATCTTCAATCATACCCTCGGGTTTGACCAAATATCGATCTGCCAATTGAAGAACTGTTGGAGTAGGTCTAAGTCCCTCTAGTGACAATCTTTCCTTTGTTTCATTTGTCATAACATTACTTACAACGCCCAAATCAACAAGGGTATTAAGAATACTTACTTTACCGATAGATACCTTAATGGCAGGACTCTTTGGAATGGTTATGTTCCTGAGCACACGATCTGCCAATTGTCCAATAACTTGGATGGCCATTGGGTCTTTCTTCTTCTTTTTCTTCTGAGTACATAAATATCGAACTATTTTTGTATAGATGGGGATGTCCTTGATAGCCTGCAACAAAGGAATCTTGATGTTAACATTGTGTAGCTCATTAACAAGATCAAATTCAGGTTGAGAGACTCCCCTTTGTATTGGTTTAGATTAAAATCATTCGAGAAAGGGAGGTTCTTTGACTGGTTCTACTTTTGACTCTTCATTGATTTCTGTAATGGTGGGTCCCTAAAGAGCCTTTCCTGATCTTAGTTGAACTCTATCTAATTCTATTGTGTTTACAGGATAAGTGGGGTAACATGTTGCCTCATTATTATACATAGGTTGGGTTGCCTTATTGTTGGGGTTTGGGTTTGGCTAGGCTGGCATTGATGTAGGCCTTGGTGGTTAGTGTTGGATGGTTTGTTGGATTGACTGGCTGAGCAGCTGATGATGGAAAAGATGGAAGAAATTTTTGTGACTGCTAGTATAGGTTGATCATGGGAGGAAGTGGACATTTTGATTTTGATGGATATGGTTGTTGTTGGTATGGTGACGGTTGTGGTGATTGTGGCCTCCATGCCTGTTTCCATGATTGTGAAGTATATTGATACTCTGGTATCCATTGAGGGTATGGCGGGGGTTGTTTCCAACTCCCATACCATCCAGGTTGATTGGAAAAATAATTGGGTTGGCTAGGTCCAGAAGCAAGATAATCATTCATCATGCTAGGGTGCATTATTCGAGGTGGAAAGCCTAGGGTCCATGTAGTAGACAGGCTCCTCAGAATATTCCATATCAGGCACACCTACAGGAAGAGGCCTTAAGGTAGAACTCCTACTGACTTCTTCTAAGGATGAGATGTTTGTCCTATTGTAAGGGAAATCCTCACTACCATGTTTCTTGCAACACATCGGACAAAACACAACCAAGGCCTTCTCGGCTTCCTCTTGCTTCCTATGGGTATAGAGAGTGTCTATCTATTTACCCGTATGACTTAACAAATCTGTTTTAAGATCGTCAAGTAAGTTTCCTATTTCATGCTTCATTATACCAATTGCATTACCTATAGTATAAGGCTTACTTGGATAGTTCCTTCCTGAATGTTGAGACCTTGAATAGTTCCTACAAATATCATAGATATCATCAAATTCCATTTTGGAGATATTCCCTTTACCTATTAAATTTAATGCTTCCATAATATCATCTCTTATTCCTCTAAGGAACAACATTTTAACAACATCATCATTTAGCCCCTGTTGGCGAGATTGTTGAAGACTAAACATGAAGCCTTTGAGGTAGTCCTCCACAAACTCATCTTCCTTTTGTGTAATGCAAAGTATTTCATCCCAAACCTCCTTTATTTTTCAATACTCTTGGTACTTGGTCAGGAATAATTCCTTCATGACTTCCCATGTTCTGATATTCCCGAGGTTCATAAACCATCGTAGGGAAACATCCTTTAATGTAGTTGGAAATATTTTGAGTTTTTGCGTGTCGCTTTGATAATCATAGCTATGGCACAACACATCAAATTCAAACAAAAACATATCAGGATCCTCAATTAAAATACCATGAAAAATGGGCAAAGCAGAATGAGGAATATTCTTCATAGGAGCATCTTGTTCAGGATGTGTGATTGGAAACTCAAAGGTAATCATATTATTGTTGGCCAATGCCCTATTATCATTGTCTTTGTTTTTGTTGTTGTTGTTGTCCATGTTATTGTTATTGGGATCCATGGCATCTAGTGCCCAAGGGATAAAGTAGGTTTTAAATGGCTCTTGGGTCTTTGAAAATGGACCAAATTTAGTCCCATAAGACCCTTGGAAGAATTTTTCAACCATTTTGCATAATATTTTGGAAGAGCTTGGATGAGTACCTGCAGGTGTCTCAACAATAGTGGTCTCAATAACACACTTCTCGAGATTAGGTTCGAGTAAATCTAATGGTTGCAACTTAGTTTCTAGTGTTTCTTGTGTTGAACTACTTCCTTCAATGGATGATTTTGACTTGTCTTGCGATTCTTTAGGTTGTGGACCCTCAATGGATGATTTTAATTTATTTTTGAGTTTTTCGGGTTGTGAACTACTTCCCTTTTCTTATCTAATAAATCTCCCTTACTATCCCTATTATGATTCATGTACCTAAATGATTTACAACAACACAAATCAGGAGTAGTAGCCTTAACAAGATTGACAGTTGTATAGGCTTTCCTCTTGATGTATTGGTCCTAACTCAACTTGCTATGATTTCAGGCCTTTAATATCTTTCCCCGGCAACAACACCAAAATTATTGGATTAAACTATGGTTGATTTTTGGGATAAAACTATACTTTTAATTCTATCTTAAATGGGTGAATGGATTGAGATCAATCTTCGGGAATTTAACAAGTTCCCCAGTTTACTCCACAATTTCAATTCGGGAGTGTAGGCTTGTGAAAGATATTGGGGTTGTTTTCCTAAGGGATGAACCTAGAAATACAAGTAGGGATGGATGCAACTACACATATATTTCATTTATTCAAAAATCTGGTTTTCAGACCTCCTATCACCTGTGCGATAGGAACCCGAACTGAACAGTTTCCAAAAAATAGATTAAAACTAACCAATAGAATAATAATTCTTGCTAACACTAGACTATCAGAAGCAGATAAATGATGGAATGTGAAAATGCTAAATAAAGTTCATGTGTATTATTAAACACTCCAATTAACACTCATCTGGAATAATCTGCTAAACATAATTTATATAGAATGGTAAAATCATTGATTAAATATGATTGCAAAGTAAAGTACTAAATTGAATACACCTATAGCATGATATAAACACATCAATCACCAATACATCAAATAGTAATTAACATCATAGTAAATACCACAATGATTGAATGATCAAATCAAACTAAGAGAATCTCATTACCACACAACACATAGATACTATAACTAGTCACTAGGCAATCGAGGAAGTGGAACCTGCCTTCTCCGATTTCCAATGAAGAAATAAAATCTTACTTTACTCTATTCAATGCTTATGCAGAACACGATTTCAAGCTTTAGTCTCTTTAATAAAAATGATAGCTTATAGATATATATATTATCGATTACTAACTCAAGTCTTAGCATACATATATATAGAGATCATATGTCGTTGAGTTCTACAAAAGATTAACTTAAATTGTATACGATTGTTCTAGTTGTTATGGCCTACGGCCAAAAAAATTTAAACACTTCTTAATAATAGATTCATTTTTAACATTGTTCCAAAAACAAAACAATTTAGACTAAATTCAACCGTAAGTAACACATAACTCATGAAACGGTTCTTGTCTTCATTCCACCGATGCTCCCATTGCTTCAACACATCCATCATCTAATCATCCCCTTCTTTTCATAATCACAAGAATAATTAGTAAATAATTAATGGTTTTGATATATCCTCAAGTTCCTACCTTCTCTTTGCATTTTATCAAATATCCCTACTTCATTAACAAATAGTGACAAAAGCTACAAGGAATTCTATAGGAACACAAAGGTAAAAAGACAAACAAAGGGTGAAAATAAAGACACATTTATCCCTAATCACTTAGATACATTTAGTATATTATCAATAGTCATTCCTTGCAACAAGATTTCTAGATATTAAGGATCAAATAATTATTTTAAACATGTACAAACGAATCATTTAACAAAACTAAAACATAGAATAACTATTTAGTGTAAACAAGAATTTTAAAAGAATAACAACACATAAATCAACAACACACAAGTTCAAGAATTAAACTACTAAGTTGTATACAAAGTCACAATGCAAGTAGGAAATATGGCCATTAAATAACTTGATTTTATAATTCACATTCAATTTGATTCATGAAGTTATAAACATGAGTTCAACAATAAATTCAACTTGAATCATAGTTTCCCTAGCATAAATGTAGCATTAATTCTCAGTTATAATGTCTTGTGCCCAAAGCACTTATTTATAGTTAACAATAAATGACCTTAGGGATTTGAAAAATAATAATTAAATATTCCAAAAATAATAAATATGAACTAACTAAAGTGGACTAGAATAATCCCTCATCTCTACATGATATAGAATACAAAAAATAAAAATTTAGCACATGAGTGATCCCCATGACCATGAACTTGACATGTCCTCTAAATAATTCAAAAAACCTAAACCATCATAGATCTACTAGCAAATTCATCAATCCAATTTGATGTCTTGAATAAAGAAAAATATTCTCTATGTAGATACTTTTGCTAAATCTTGTCATGATTATTTTGATTATGAAGCAACACCATTACCTAAGATTTGAAAGGTCTAAAAACATGAAGTTAAAAATTTTGAATAAAAATATGACAAACCCTTGAGGTTGGGACATGTTTTACATTTCTTTTGATGGTCATAGAAAATATGGTTTAAAACCCTAGGGACCTACCTCATGTTGAATGCACAAGACAACTGAGACGGGGGGTGAATCAGTTGTATCTTAAAACTTCAAAAACCTCATTAACATTTAAATCCACATTCATTCATTTAACCCTTAATTTTGTTATGATGAATTAGCATGAAAATAAAATAATAGAAATTAAAACAACTTAAAACCATACACAAGAGAACACCAGATTTACGTGGAAAAACCAAAAAGGGAAAAACCATGGTGAGGATTAGCTCACAATATAAGTAATATCAACACCGAATACAATAAGACTCATTGCTAGTAGGGTTCACTGTCCAAAGAAGAAAGGTTCACTGCTAGAATAGAAAAGAAGATAGAGAAGGAATGTTACATAGAGGAAATAATCTCAATGAAACAAAGAGTCCACCACAATGACATCAACATCTTCATAGTCTGATTGAAGAATTGTAGCCACTTATGCTCACTACATCCAGTAAACTAACACATGAAAGCTTGCATTGTATTACTCAATTTTGTACTCTAATACACTGCACTTCACATCATTCACATCTATTGCATCTATCTCAACATCCTTCAATAGCTTAACTCATACTTATACCGTCTTCAACCTTGAAACCCTCTCAAAGGTTAGCTATGCACCTCAAACATGCAAATTCAAATTAGGTCAACATCAAAACAATTGTGTGGTGGATAGAAGTGAAAGTAGACCACACCAAACCTTAATTGGGACCCAAATCAATAACACCACTCAACCACACACTACTATAAACAATAATTATCCATCACATGTAGTGTAAACACCGGGTTGATCGTTACCCATGCAAAAACCATAAAAATTTTAAGTACATGTTTCCTTAAACCAAAGGACAACTTGAAAAACCTACACACCACGCTCAAACATGATCTAGAATATTCCATGAGAACCCTGAAATCTAACAAAATCCTTCACAACAACTTCTACCTGAAGAATGTACAAACCCAGTACACTCATATAACTCTACCATACATTGTTACTTGAGAAAATTAATTCCAAAGCACCAAACCTCAAACCATCTTGAATGAACAAATATACCAACACCAACAAAAATCTTTCAAGACTGCAAGACCTGAAGAATAATTGTGGAGAAATGAAAAGAAAATATGTTTCTCCTAGATACTTCTGCAATGCACAATCACACACTAGTGAACACATCTTTTGTATGACGATCCAGCACACCAACTCAAAAGTATAACACCTCTGAACACTTCTCACTAACATATTTGAATCGCATGGGCATATATTCAACCTAGGAGAAATTTGAAGCAAACCAAAACACAACTTTGTAACCCATAACACCATTGCAACACAATGTTTCCTTTTTTTATCAAATTTTCTCAAAAGCTCTTGGAAACCAAGCAACAAAGACACATCCTCATCATATTCAACACTTTCATATCTATAGACAAAAGCTTATCAAGGAAACACTAGAGGTTGACACCAATAGTTTTAATAATAACAACATAATGCAACTAATCAAAGCATCAAATACTCACACTCTTGCAACAAACTCAATATATAACACATACATGTTGAGATCAATGACAACACCAAATTTTCATTCTTGTAACACCTCAAATCAACCCAATAACACAAACCCTTAACCAACTATATCATTGCAATCTTTAGGCATAAGAAGATGGAAAATTAAATTTCAAAACTATAAAACCATCAAGTTAAATAAATAAACTTGCATAAGAAAATATAAACTTTAAACACCTATAAGATGATTCTTGAATCAATTAGAATGATAGCTGAACATTTCATAAAATATATGATTCACAATACCCTTAGTTGCTCATGTTGGTTATCAAATATTTGGTACTTGTATGGAAATAAGGATATAATGACTACCATCCTAACAAAACAAGATGTTGCTAAAATTTACTAAAATCCATAACTTTAGTTACTTTAATGTGGTTTAATTCTATTGATTTTGACATTTGATACATGAAACATAGTCTTTCCACATGGAAATTCCTTTCAACCCAAGAATATTTTTAGTAGGTAAAACAACAAGGAGACAACGACATGTATAGACCATTGCATCCAATTGGAAGATGAATTTATATCTCTAGATGGAATCCTAGAGTAGCTAGGAGGCATAAGTTTTATAAGGGACACACCCTTATTGTAATAAATTACATTTAGTAGAAAATTAGAAAGAAGAAAGAGGGAGAAGATAAGAAAAATGTTAACAAAGAATAAGATAGATAAAAGGGGTAAAATATAGAATAGGTTAATGATTAAACATTGGATAATGTAATATATTGATTGATGAATGAATATATATTCAAGTTTGGAGTACTACGTTATGGATTATCTTGTATAAATAAATTTTATTTTGTTATTTACAACTCTCTTACCTTATGTAGTTTGACATATGTTACTATAATTTTTTTTGACTATTATAATATTATAAGAACTGGGATATAATTACAACTTGTAGGAAATTGGGACTTAGAACTCATGTCTGTGAATCCATTTCCCTTTCCAACATTTTGTTATTTTGTGAGAACCAGAACTTGGGTCTCTTGGGTGAGATCTACGTATCCTAACCAACTTGAATACAATGAAAAGAAATATAAAAACTTAGAAAACCTACATAGTTTAATCCAAAAACTTGTTCTAATTAACATCATCGACTATGGAAAACTCATACCAACTAAGCCCTATTAGACTACCTAAGTGAAGAAGAAGCATTAGATATAAACTATCTTGATAAGAAGGAAAATTTAAGATAGAAAGCTTTGCCTGAATATAAAGGGAAAAATAATTTTTTGGTAGTCACTAGAGGGAAAGACTTGCATACATCAAGAAAATGGATAGATGACTTAGATGATGAAGAAATGAATGATTTTATCCCACTAAAAATAAACATGAAAATTTTGTAGAAGAAACTAAGAAAACCACAATCCAAGAGTAGGATAAAGAAAACTATCATATAGACCTTTTTTAAAAATGGAAGCCTTTACATGAAATTAGCTAGCCTCTTTTGTAGAGAAACAAAATTAAATAGAAAAACTCAAATAGTTTACCAAGTATTGGAATAAACAAATGCAATCAAGTTCCCGTATTAGAAACCTAACAAAATATCAAAATAATAGAAAACTAAACCAATAATGATAAATTTATACATCAACCCCAAACATGTTAAAGGTAAGTGCACAAAGATGGGGGACCAAAAAGAGGTCTTAAGTGGTGAATTGTTTTTCTTAAATTAGGAAAGATTGATCTATTGGATGATAAATTGAAGATAATTACACTTAAAAATTTGAAGATGCAAAAAAAATGAGTCATAATTCTCCAAATCTACTTTCTAAACTAATGGAGAAAACCGTGGATTGAAACTCGGGATCAAATTGCTATAAAAGTATTAGCTTCCTCAGTTTGTTCATAAAATGTCAATCTGAGGATTGTAGACTTGTGAAAGGTATTGTGGCTATCTGTCGAAGGGATGAAGATAGTGAGTTGAGTGGGGATGAAATGCAACTAGGAAATAAATCTATTTCATATTGAAATAATGTTGGTGATAGGAAGTTTCACTTCCTAGCAAAAACAACAATAACAACATAAATTAAACTCACAACTTCCAAAGAAAACTAATTTGGAAGTCATAAAGCAATATAAAGCATGAACATTTAATCTAGAAAATAATCTCAAACGAAATGAACAACAAACTATGCCTACAAATAAAATAGAAACAACATTTAATAAATAACATAAATAAACACACAACTAATCTAATAGAAATCACCAGACATCTCGAGAAGTGGATCTTGCCTCCTCAGTACATCTAGTGCTTAAACAAAAGCTCTTCTACATATTACTAATCATATAAATGATGATTTTATTTATCAAAAAATAATACTGTTGATACAAAAGCTTATTTACAATGATCTTCGTGTATAATCTGCTTGCACCAATCTGTTATCAAGCTAATATTACACACACACACACACACACATATATATATATATTGTTTAAGCGTATAAAATCTGCTAACAAAATAATGCCTTACACATAGAAATAGATAGTTGTTTATGTATGCAGCCAATGGTATACATAAGATCTTACCTTTTGGCCATGTATTATAAACAATAACACATTTCAGTTTCCTCCAATAACAAATACATCTCCCATTAAATTGATGGTAGTGCTGAGGTGGCTCAATTCTACAGGTTTCTTCAAAAAACTAGTAGTAAATCCTCCACAAGTTTCCATTTTCCAAATATCACAAGATACAATGATGTGGAAATATTGGCTAAAAAATATTTTATCATGAATAGATCAACACGGCTAAAGAATGTATGCAGGAAGAGCCATGAAGGAAGAACCAAAGGAAGGTCACCATTGGATAAAACAATGCACATTCACTATGAGAAGTTTTAACCATTTCCACCTAGGAAGCCGACATCATTTGCTAAAACGGTTATAGGAATAACTTGTTGGTCCCAAAGTAATACATAGCAGTTCCTGACTAGAAAGCGATAGGAAGGTCTGTATGGAACGTGATAGGAAGACTGCATGTTGCAAGCTATATTTTTCAAGGCTTTAAATTACAATTC
Organism: Sequoiadendron giganteum; assembly: GCA_007115665.2. Lineage (NCBI taxonomy): Eukaryota > Viridiplantae > Streptophyta > Pinopsida > Cupressales > Cupressaceae > Sequoiadendron > Sequoiadendron giganteum. Next base: position 343,494,663 of record CM021109.1, on the reverse strand, counting down.
ATATTATTAAAGACAATCAATAATTAATGTCCATATATTTATCTCAAAACCATATTAAATGTCACTTATTAATATTTAATTATATGCAACGTAAATGATAAACTAATATGAAAATGGAATGGAAATGGATATGAGGGTGTACAAAATAGGCTATAATGTGGCATAAAATGGAACATAAATGGCTCTCATCATAAACTAATATTTTTTTTAATGGTAGAGATTAAGGGCTTCAAAAAGGGGGCCACACAAAGTGGTCCTATTTTTTCAAAAAAAGATAACATAAAGTCTAGTGTGGCCCCCTAAAATGTTAATTGTTTTTAGTATTTCAAAATTCACTCTAGAGAGAAATTAGCTAACACCATGTAGTTTATGTTTGATTTTTTTGCTATTTTGTTAATGAATATATGATTTTTTACTAATTTTCAAAGTTGACACATCTTGAAAAATATAAAATTTAGCATGCTCCCCCCTAATTTTTTTGAAAACTAATCGAAAATTATTATTTTTGGAATATGTGTAAATTGGAGCCTAGTTTCTAAAAAAGTAATTTATTTGAAATTTTGATGAAAAATTAAAAAAATAAAGTTAAAAATACCACACATTGGGTTTTGACAAAAAATAGACACTCACAAAATAAATTAAAGAGAAACCTTAACATACTGAAAATGTGAAAAATTTGCATGGTTATAAAGCTAAGAGAGAGCTTAACATTATCATGGTATTTTTGAATTGACATTGAAACACATGCAAACCTAATGGGGAGCATGCTTGAGATTTTCACTTTTTACTATTTGTAAAAGCACATCTTTGGACATTGAAAAGTCGCTCCAAACCTTTGAATTGGAAGCCCAAGGCAAATCAAAGCCAAAATGACTATAAATTTCCAAAGAAAAACATAACGTGAGCGTGTTATAACACCCTCACATTATGTTTCCTTTGGAAATTCATCTCTCACATATTCTCTCTCCCACTCTCTATCAACCCTTACCTCTCTCCACCCTTTGTTCTCTCTCTCTCTCTCTCTCTCTCTCTCTCTCTCTCTCTCTCTCTCTCTCCCCCCTCTCTAGTTCTCTCTATCTCTACCTCTCTCTCTCTCCCTCCTTACTTGTCTCTCTTTGTTATTCTCTCCCCCTCTCTTTTGTCTCTCTCCCCTCTTTAGGTAACAATCTATTACTTCAATAAGAACAATTTTAGGTCTTTAAAAAGTCTCTACTTCAATTTTGTGAATGGTTGTTATAGTCTCTCTATACAAGGTATTTTTTCTCTCACATGAATGCTTGGTTCATAGGTCATGCAAAGTGTGAGAATCCTAGTTACACAAACCTCTAATGAAATTTGAATGATCCTAAAATTCTATAATATTTTATGATATTTTTATGAGGTGGCCAATCTCTAATTACCTCTATATTTTTAGGGTCCACATAAACACCATCCTTGTTCATAATGCATCTAAGGTACTAAATCCTTTCCATACTAAAGGAATACTTTTCTAAATTGTTATCATAGAGCCCATGTTGTTTTAGAGTTGAACATATCTATTGGACATGATGTTGATGTGCATATTATGCATTACTTAATATGAGTATGCTATCTAATTAGAAACTAACAAATAAAATAGTGAGAGGCCTAAGTGCATCATTCAACACTCACATGAAGGTGGCAACTATACTGATCAAGCCAAAGAGCAAGGCTAGCCATATGAAAAATCCATTTGCATTTGAAGGTATTATTTCACACATCTAATGACTCAATGGTAACTTGGTGGTACCTAAAATTTAGTGAAAATATTAACCCCCTTAACTTGATCCAGGAGACCATCAATGCAAGGAGTTAGATACCTATTCATTATAGTGATCTTGTTCAAATATCAATAGGCAATGTAGAGGAATCAATTTCCATCCTTCTTCTTTGAAAGAGTAATTAATTTTTCATCGGGTGAGGCACTTGGTCAAATGTGCCCCTTTTGAATCAATTCCTAAATCTATCATTTGATTTCCTCATTCTCTAAGATCCATCTTCTATATCTAGTGGCCCATTTGGTAATGGTTTCCTTGGAATGAGATCGATCAAATTTTGTATGTGATAGTGTATGATTTCCCATGTTAGTGAGGTGAATACATCTTGATGCCCTTTAATAATAACTATTCCATTTTATTTTTTATGTATTCATATGGTTGTTTTGGCATGAGTGATTACTATAATTGATCTTACCTCCCTAGGTTAGAATAACAAAAATATAAATGCTCTAATTTAAGAAATAGCATGTTGAAATTATTTTAAAACAATCAAATATATAATATTTGCAAGTCACCTCTACTAGTTTATACTTCTATTCACCCAAATTATTTTTAATTTATCTAAATATTTTACCCTTAGCTCACTCATCCCATGGACTATTGTTGTGGGTGTGATTTTGTCTATAGATTAAATCTCTTAAAAAATTACTACATATCAAACATTTTTACTTCCACTTTTAACAATGAATTGTAGACCCTTCCCATTTACCCACATCTATGAGTGGAATAGGAGTTCCTTGTCCTTGTCAAGTAGCACTTTGAGGTTGAGGGTACAAGGTATAGGGTTGAGGATATAAGGTATAGGGTTGAGGGTGTAGGGTTTAGGGTTGAGGGTGTTGGGCTTAGGGTTAAGGGTATGGATTTTATGGTTGAAGGTTTAGCATATAGGATTTCGGGCCTAGGTTTGAGGGACAATGTTTAGGGTATATGGTTTAAGGTTGAGGATATTGGGTATAGGGTCAAGGGTATAGGCCACAGTTGATGGTATAAGGTATATGGTCGAGGATATAGGGTTTAAGGTTGAGGGTATGGAGTTTAGGGTTTAGGATTTAATATATAGACTTTAGGGCCTAGGGTTGATAGATAGTGTTCAAGGTTAAGGGTATAGGGTTGAGTGTGTAGGGTATATGGTTTATGGTTGAGGGTATTGGGTATATAGTTTTTGATTGAGGGAATAATGTATAGGGTCGAGGGTATAAGGTTTAGGGTTGAGGGTATGGAGTTCAAGGTTGGGGGTTTTAAAATATAGGCTTTAGGTCTTAGGATTGATGATATTTGCAAATATCAAAAAGCCCAGACAAGCTCCCATTTTCTCTATTTTTGGATAGTGACGTTTTGGTGGATAGCAATGGGAAGAGTTGTAGGTGTTTGAAGCTCCCTAAGGTATGTATATCCGCTCTGTGTATGTGCCATTTTTCCATTCTACCATGAACACTGAACAAAGGAACAACTATTTGTTGCTAGAAAATAGTATTTTCACCTTTTTTCTTCAAACAGAAAAGGCCCAATAGCAGGAAACAACTATTATTTTAACCTTTCTTTCTTGAAACAGAAAAGGCCCAATAGATGGAAAAAAATATTATTTTCACCTTTCTTTCTTGAAATAGAAAAGTCCCACGTCATTCCCTTCCACTTTTCCTGTGCTAGACAAAAGAAACTTGTTCACAAAGCTAAACCGCCCACTTTTTTTCCTGGAAACAGGTGGGAAAACCCACCTGACGGCGTTAAATCCCACCTAACCATCACCCAGACATTTCATTTCATCTATCAGTTTCATGTTGATCGCTGGTTTGGCAGGCCCTGCACTACGACGTCTCGTCATGTTATGTATGTTTCCATGTATGTTGTCATGTATGTTTTTCATACGTTTTTGAACAACTCTTTGCTACAGTCGAAATGTCATTTCACTTTCTTTATCTGATTGGAACAAATAAATTGCTTGCATTATTTGTGGAGTTGGAAAACATGTTGTCTCCTCTCAATTGTAAAGGGTTTTACAACACTATATGGGTTGCTTGTTTCTTAACACCTTATATCGAGACAGTGTGTTTTCCAAATGTGCAGATAATGTGAGAATTTATTTGGTCGAATCAGATGAGGAAAATGAAATGCCATTTTGATCTCATGTTACATGAATAGGTTCTTTTTTTTTATGAGTTATCTTTCTCCTGATTGGAACAAATGAATTTCTCTCATTATTTGCACAGTTGGAAAACACGCTGTCTCCTCTCTGTTGCAGAGGGTTTTACAACACTATTTGGGTTGCTTGTTTCTTAAGGAGCTGGCTAACTCCTAGACAAAATTAACCTATGTACATCCAAAAATGCATGAAAAACATACATGGATACATACATAACATGACGAGATGTCATAATTGGAAAACACAATGTCTCCTCTCTATTGCAGAGGGTTTTACAACACTATTTGGGTTGCTTGTTTCTTAACACCTTATATGGAGACATTGTATTTTCCAACACTGCAAATAGTGTGAGCATTTATTTGGTCGAATCAAATGAGGAAAATGAAATGCCATTTTTATCTCATGCTACATACATAGGTTCTTTTTGTTTACGAGTTAGCTTTCTCCTGATTCCTGATTAGAACAAATGAATTGATCCAACAAAATGAACATTCATTGCTTCACAATTCTAGCAGAATGGGAAAATGACACATATGATTGCTGATATATATACTAGTGTTAGTGATAGGTTAAATTGGAAATTAAATTCCCAATGTACAGTTTAATATGTTTGTTTATTATCTGTGCAAGCTGGCATTTTGCACTCAGCAAAACATATAAATTGTATATTGGTGAAATTTGGAAGAAATAAAATTATTTCTAGCACCAATTGTCTTTAATTTGCCAATTTAATCTATCACTAACACTTGTCTTTCTTCCAGGTGGTTGATATGGGCCAGGAAATAAAATTGAACAAAAGAAGGGCAGGTGGATTGAGAAGGATGCTTCAGGAGATGTGAACCTTGTGCAGTAAATACAGGTGATTCTGGTTGAAATAGTTTGAATCGGAAGTGTAGTGGACGCATAGTAATGTTAATAAATGTAAGAACATAAATTGACATTTTATTGTAAACTATATCCTAACAGGGTTAGTATAAAGCATAATTCCATAGCATATAAACAAAAGTTCAACAAGGTTTTGTTGTAAAATGATTTAGTGAAAAAATATTCCTCACAAGGTAAAGAAAAATAGCACACCTACCAATTGAACAAGGCTTTAGAATAATAAGTTTCTATAACATACCTACTAGAGTTGAACAAGGATTTCTTTGTTGTAGAGTTTATTTTAGTAAAACATATTTTATAACAACTAAAGAAAAAGAAAAAATTCCATAGCATTATCTACCAGTTGAATGAAGGTTTCCATAGTTGAGTAACTTTCTTTGCCATAAAGTTGTTTTTTCTCTAAAAACTTACAAGTTACTAAAGAGTATTCAGTTCACTACTAAAGGGCTACTAAATTAAATAAATTTTAGAACATATGAATATTAAACGTATACAAGCAAAGCATAGCCAAATTTAATAGCTTTGGTTAGTTGTCAGCAGAAGGTCCTTGCTAGAACAGACACATTTGTCTCTTCATTAAGATCAATATCACTTTGTATGAGTGATGGTTGAGAATGGTAAGGTCTTAATTGAGAAGGTTGACACTTTGCGGATAATGTTGAAGATTCATTCATGAAGCCAGTGACCACAAATAAGTTCTCTCAGTGCATGAAGGACATGGGCCTTGATCACTATACTTGATTATAAATTTTATGTATCTCATGAATGTAATTATAATGTATAATTTCAACTGAGAGAATTCTAGGATAGGTAACATTATAATTTCTATCCTAAGTTGATAATTTTATGTCTCCACATTCTTTAGAAAGTGTTCTAGAGGACATGAGGGAAAAAATATTTATTATTTATTTTCATATGAAAAATTGTAATTGCATTCATAGAGGTGGACCCACTACAGTGACAGTTACAAAGCATCTCGAGAGAATATTCCTTTTTGGCGTCCAAATTTTGGGTGGGGACCACACATAATTGTATTCTCTTGCATGTTATTTGCATGTTATATTGGGTTGGGCACCCAAGCTTCCATGTTCTTGGTTTGAGCTATTAGATAGTTATGGAGCACTTAGTATTTACCAATTTTTATTGGCTATGGGTTAGGTTCCCATGTGAAGGCCATGTGATCATTTAATATTTTTCACCATGTTTTTGGGTTGTTCACTGAGGGGGGTGTGGGTTTTTCCAGGTGGTTTTACTTGTTTAGAGATACCATATGTGGTATTATCTCCCACTAACTTCTATTTACTAGACCCTTGAGTTGGTCATTTTTATGAGTTTGTTTGTAGGTTGACAAAGTAATGAAGTGTTACTAGAATTAAAAAAGGAGTGTTGTATTATTGTATCTCATTTGAATATTAATACAAAAATTGTATCTCTTTGGGTGTGTATTTTTTCCCACAAGGGTTTCTCCACATATATATTATGTCATTTGTGATTCTCAACTCGTGGTATTTTTTATTTTCTTTTATTGTTACAATTGCTAATCACACAATCATATAATTGGTAATCTTGAATACATATTTCATATTTACAAACACATATTTAAGTTTATTTTTTTCCATCTTGTATTTCCAACTCAAAATTCATGTTATTTCTACCAAGATGGTTTAGGCACATCAAGACCAAGATTTTTGATGGGTGGTAATTGGATCATGTTGGCTTGGATGAGCTTCGAGAGGACGGTTTCGATTGGTTCACCCAAGGGGGTATACTAATGTCTAGTGTGTCATGTAGGTTGACCTTTGGGGATAACCACATGTTGCTGGGGAGCTAGATTGTTGTGAGATTATGATGGTGTAGGTATTTGCATATTTTGAACATGTTTTGAATTAGTCACACCACCATTGACCATGTTTTTGTTTTTATTCCAAAAATGATATTTGTCACTAGATTGGGGATGGTTGTCTTTACCTTATTTGTGTATCTTGACTATGACTTTGGTGATAAGGGGTTTTTTGATAGCTACTAATTTTTCTATGATCTCCTCAAAGGAGTGAGCATAGTGCATTCAAATATGGAAGCTCAATTCAGTGTTGAGGTTCTTGACAAAGATTGTGACAAGTTGTTTTTCAAGTATAGGCCATGCAAAGTGCTTAGCAATATATCTCCATCATTGAAAGAATGATGAAAACAATTCACCATTTTTTTTTTTAAGTGTTGCAAAGGTCCATCATGGTGATATCATGTTATATGTTGAAGGAAAAGTGAGTGACAAATTTATTAGCTAGCTCACAAAATGTTGTGATTTTCCCATGGGGAAGATGAGTGACCCAATCAAGGGCTTGTCCACCCAAGCTTCTAGGTAAGAGCCTCAAGAGGTAGGCGATAAGATAGGATACCTCTTGACATGTAATGTTGAATTCTTTTAGATGTTCCCTATGGTCTCCCTTTCCTTTTTACTTGTCAAATTTAGGTATTTCAAAATTTTGGGGAAAGGGGATCATGGTGGACTTGTTGAAAGGATAAGGACATATTTCTTGGAAGGCGGAATATTTCTTGGGATGTCCTATTTGAAGTCCCTTAAGGGTATCCTTTATTTATTTCACATATTGGGACAAAACACTTATGAAATTGAAGGGTGGTGATTGATAGCTAGATATGGGAGGTTGTGAGGATGATATGTGTTGCTATGGATAAGAAGATGAAATAGCATTGGAAGATTAGAGGTTTTTATAGGTAGATGAAATTGGATTTGAGGTTTGGAGATGATATGTTGAATAAATAGGATTGATGTTGAGATGTGAGAAGGGATAGAATGTTGAGGTTGAGGGATGTGTGATGAAATGTTTTGGGTATGAGAGGGAATTTTGATATGTAAGTGGGATGTGGGATTGATGGTTTGAGATAAAATGTAGAGATTAGAAGATGGAAGATGTTATGGGTCATGAGGATTAGAAGAATATGGATGGTAGGTAGGACTATGATAAATATAAGGTGGGGGTGTAGAAGGATATTGTTGTATGATTTGAGATGTGTCAAATTCATGGGGTAATTTGACACCTTTGTTTTCTAGCATAAGGATATATTAGTTGGGATGCTTCATGATGCATTTATGCATCAAGTCTATGACTTGGGTATCTTGGGTAAAGTACTCTAGTGATGTGGGTGATTCTTTGTCACTTGAATCATGATCATGTATGATGTAGGATGGAGATGGAAATAGATTCTCCATGGGGATTCAATGAATGTGTCATGAGATGATGAGGGGAACCCTTGAAAGGATATAATTTTATTTCTTACTTGGGATCTTAGGGAAACAAAGGAAGATAAAACCAATACAAAGCATAATACCTTAACCTAGAATCTTTTATTTTCTCCTTGATGAGAAGTGTAATGCCCCGCCTTGCAACCTTAAAGGAAATTGTAATTAACAACTTAAGCAAACCAATTTTTTTTATAAAGTGTAGTTGACATACACATTCACTTACTAATTAACAACAACCTCTAAGACTACAAGGTTAGGATTACTTAAACCCACACATACATATTACATATAACCATAACATTATGAACTGTATGAAATAAACATCATACATCATAAGAACACCACATAACATAATAAGATAAACAAACAAGGTATAATCTCATAAACATTATCTTAATCCGATAGTTACATCACTCATTCCCAGAATGAGGCAATAGTACATAAGATTACAATTACAGAATTCCACCTCATAACAAAAGAGGGGTAGATAACATATACAAAATAAAATATTACATTGCAAGAAATTACAACAAGAACCACGAGCTGTCCATCTGGATGTCTCGCCACCAAGTACTGAAGATAGATGGGGACCCAACGGTTTTGGTGCATGTTCCACCCTACCAATGTGGTACCCGAAGGCCCACCCCCCATGCTAGGAGATAGTAACAAGGTAACATGGACAAAGATCTACAACCACTAACCAAAGGCAAACTCATACTGACTCAAACTGACATAACCAAATGAATGTCATAATAAGTACAAATTCAGTTCAACTCAAATACAACACAAGTACAAATCAAGTACAACTCAAACATCACTGACATAGGTCACATTGCTTCCAGACATAATAATAAATCAAGTATGTTTAGAGAACCATACACATAAAACAATTAACAACAGTTGTCATAGATAAAGTGTCATCGCAAGGTTTTTCATGAGATCTCCTCTGGGCATTCTTCATAGGCTCCGGCACAAGTAATCCTGGTGGCCTCAACCGAATCCCGGCACTCATACTCACTCATGCGAAATCAACTATCTCTCATACAGATAAGATAGTTGATCTTGCCATTCCAGGCCTTCTCACTCATCCCAAGTCTAAACAAGCCCTTGTGACTATGAGTGAGGATTAAATTATCTTGATTAGTGTGAACTGCATCCTAATCATCTAAGTACATTAATTTAATTATCACTTGATTAACTCAGTTCTGAAGGTTATCCAGTTTACCTCTTTGGGCTCTAGCGCCTAACAGAAGCCACTCTTCTATTCGACAACACACACCCAAACAATCCACCAAGGGAAACACAAGTGCATACTAACTAGGCATCATAATCCACTCCAACACAAGGAGGATACAAATAATAGAACTCACTCCAAATATCTTGGAGGCAACAAACACATAGTCCACTCCTTTCACAGGAGGCAACGAGATGAAACCATATAACAAGGTCACTCCATACAAGGAGACACGGATCCCATAATCCGCTCCTAAATCAAGGAGGTGCAACCATCCCCGTTCGTGAAAATCGGGTAAAATTGAAAAGACATCATGCACTACCCAAGGGAAAACAACTAGATGGCATAAAGATTCAACAACCCTTATCCTCTAAGTTCTTCTGGAAGACTTACAATTTAGGACTAACACTAAATCTTAAAACCAACAATGCAACTTGACGACATAGTAACAAAAGCATTCAAGTCATTAATCAAATCTAATATTTGGATTTCCTAAATCCATACTCATTCAATAGGTAGTGTTGACAAATTCAAAGACACGATAACTAGATCATCTAAAATAATCATAACCCCTATTTCCCTTTTGATTATTGGAAATCTAAAACAATTAAACTTACTTCCCTTTACTGAATACAGAGAATTAAATCCTTTAAGATAATCATGAGGAAGATACTACTTTTGGATATACTAAATCCATACCTCTTTCATAATCCAATCACAATGATTCAATTAATCTAAATATAAATTAATAAATAACATAATTGATTGTCTCATCAATAATTGACCACGCATTCATATTGTTTATAAATAAATCTCATTAATTAAAACAAACATTTAAATATAAATATTTCTATAATTTTTCAATATATTTAAATATCTTTCTCTATACATTTTCTACACATACTAATTATTTCTTTTAGAACACTAATAATACCCAATTTGCAAACAACAGAATAAAATAAGATAAAATATTCTTTATTCTCTCAAATGGATATATGCCTTCAATATATACTAAATATAAATTAATATGTTTAAATATATTTAATCATTAACATATTTTCTATTCTTTGCAGAATATCAAATCGTTTAATTCAAAATAAAATATCCCTTATCATTAATTTTTCAAAATATATATATATTTTTCCAATTAAATCAAATTAATAATTGGACCTTTTACACATGAATTTAAATTCCATAATTAAATTTTAAATTATGCATTCTTTAAATCAAATATTTAACTCCTTCAATTAAACTTTAACATGCCATTTTAAAATAAACAATAATTTCCCCATACGTTTATAATTTTGATTCCACTAATCTAATATACAAATTTTATTTAAAATAATATAAATAAATATAATACTTTAATATTATAAATTATAATATAAAATATTATTAAATAATATTTTAATATTATAATAACAATACATAAAATATTAATATTTATAAATATCAATTTATTATTATTTTATTTTCAGAACAGCCATGGGAAAAATAACTTAATAGCAGTCTCATGTTTCAAGCATACCTCAAAAACTACGATTTGGGTATTTATGATTTTTTGACAAGGATAAGAAAATTTCAAAATGCAAAAAATCTTTAAATTTCCTGACAACCCAGTTTGTCAAAGTGAAGTTAAAGGCGACTCAACCAGACCATTTTACCATGAAAATATAACTATACTGTAGATTTTAAAATCCGTTTTTTAATAATAAACAAAAGGTTTCATTTTCTAAAAACATTCTAAATGCATTGTTCAATCTCTATGTTTGTTTTCAAAAACAACAAAATCGATTTCCCCAAATAATTTAAATTCAATTAAGGTTTTCACAATTTTCACTCAAGAATTTTCACAAGCAAAGGCTGTAAATTTATTTAATTCTTTTATTCTAATATCAATTTTGTTTTCTAAAACAGATTTAACAAACAAATTTTTAATCACTACTATTTTAAGAAAAACAATCAAGAACAATAAAATACAAAGAGGAAAACCTGGTACAAGAAGCTAAAGGAAGAGATGAATTTCTGACGCAAGCCTCCTCCAAAGATTTCCTGAATTTTCTTCAATGTTCCAATGAATCCAATCCAAAATCCAACAAATGCAAACAATCTTTCCTTCAATCAATTCTATAATCAAATTTTCTTCAAACCCTTGTGCAAATTTTCCAAAATTTCTTTCCTGCTGTAAAAATAAATTTTCCTAAAAACTTTCTGCCCTAAAATTAAAACATGTATTCTTTATAAATCAACAATACCTAATACAACCCTAATTCACATTACATTCAAATTAGATATTTCAATTTCAATATTTACAACTCTAATTCACATTACATGCAAATTAGATATTTCAATTTCAATTTCAATTTCAAATTTCAATTTCAAATTTCAATTTCAATTTCACTTTCAATTTCAAATTTCAAATTTCAATTTCAATTTCACTTTTCGAAAACCAACTTTCAATTTAAAATGCAATTTCAAATAATAAATTAATTTCCAAAGTTGCAACTAATTTCTCAAATAAACATTTAATTACAATTTCCAATTTAATTCCCACACGTCTAAATTAAATTCCAAAATTAATTTCAATTCTTTTATTTCCTTTCATTCTCTTGCATCACGTTTAATTAATTAATTAAATTATTTAATAACTAAATTCAAACCCTTGGATCAAATTTAATTAATTAAATAAACTAAATGTAATTAATTAATTTAAATATAAACTTTTATCCACATTGCATTATTTAAATTAAATAACCATCAACATGATTTAAATGCAATTATTCTAAATATCTATTTCCAAATCAATAATCCTTTAGAATTAAATAACATTAAAACAAGATAGACAATGGCTCGACACACACGACTGATGACACACTAAGGCTAGGGTGTAAACTTGACACATGTTACCTAGCTACTATCTCTCGTTCAACTTAACCTTTGGATCGACACGCTCAAACCTGTGAAACCAAGTGGAGTCGATGTCATGTACCTGCAATCCTGCAATCAAGTAAACAACATCATACAATATATCCAACATATAATACACACCGTGAAGAAGAAATTACAGATTCGCAGGGTGCTCGCAAGCGAGTGATGCGAACTCGTCTTCTTCACCAATACACTTATCGAAATTGACACTTCCATCATTAATCCATTAAAGCATGAGAACCACTAATTAGGTGAACACATCACACAATAATAGTTGTCGCTCAATAGTAGCGATCAAAACATCATAACAAAATGTATCCAGTATCAAAGTAACTGCAAGCAAACATAGCATAAAGCAACTTGAACAAGAAACAAAATGGAGGGGTATTGCAAGAAGAAATGGAGTGCACCCTTATTCCATTTTATTTTCTCTTTGATGTTGATATGTGGATTGCTAACTGTTATAGCATAACCTTGATATGATTTAATATGATAATAATAAGCTTTATAGACTTGATATGATAAAAATGATAGCATGTAGGTATGATAATATATTCTAGGCATCCCAAAATGAAGGATGAGAGCCTCTAGATATCGAGTCTTAAAGAGGCAAATTCAATGGCTAGAAATGATTGATGATGGATGGATAAGATTGAAATAGGATTAGGGTATTAAATAAAGTCATGTGAGAAGTGGAACATGATGGATATGATCTAGGTTTAGGATTGAGATAAGGAAAAATAATCCTTATGGAAATGGCTAGGATTAAGAGGTTAAATGAGATGAATGGATAAGATGAAAATATAATTTGAATTTTGGGTAGGTATCTAGATTCAATGAATCTAGAAAAGGAGTTAGTTGGACATGTGAAGGGGACATTTTTCACATGATTTTTGTTTTAGATTATGATCCATGTGAACAAGATGAAGGGATAGTATTAGATAGACAAGGATAGAAGATGAAGAAAAATTAATTAAATAAATAAAGTATTTATTCAATTAATAGGAACATGATGAAGGGATGATAATTAAATAAATATTAAATAATTATTTAATTAAATATTAGGATAAAGATGGGAATAAATAAATAAATAATAGATATTTATATGATTAATGTCTTAGGATAAGCTAAAATTAGGTGTGGTTGGATAAGGTTATATTTTAGATGTCTACACAAACTCTTCAAAAACTTGAGCTTTTCACCAAATTCCTTCATTTTCAATGTTCAATTTTATATAAATTTAATAGAATTAGTAAAAACTATGAAAATAAAAAATATTTATGAAATTAAAATAAAAAAATCATAATGAGGATTTAAACACTAGAAAAATGAAATTAATATAGTTCATATAATAAAATTTGATTGAAAAATTTGGGTATTTCCTTCTACATTGTCAAACAAAAAAAAGGTAGTGAAAAGGTGGTGGAATATGTAAAATATGCTTGTTCATTTGTCAACACCATGAAAATTTTTTTTTGTTGAATAATATGTAGAAAGTAGATAATAAAAAATCATATGGGCCTAAATCACATGTCACATGCCTTTTTATCATTTTTTATTATTCCTTAAATTGGGTTGATGTTAAAGCATGAGCATGATTTAAAATGTATAAAGTGTGAGAATGTTTTAACTTGTAAAAAGTGTGAGCACATTATATCCTTTATGGATATATAACTATAAACCTAATACCCTCAATCCTAAACTCTACATAATAAATCCTATACCTTATACCCACACCCCATACCCTATACCCTATACCTTCAACCATAAACCCTAGACCCTCAACCCTAAACTCCATACCCTCAATCATAAACCCTACACCCTCAACCATACACCTTATAACCTCAATTGTAAACCCTATACCCAAAACCATCAACCATAAACTCTATACACTCAACCCTATACCCTCAAACCTAAACACTATGGTTTTGAATGCCACGTTTTAGGATTTTTGTCCATGCTGATAAATTATTTTGAAAACCCGCCAACACTAACACATTTTCCCGGTGATGGTTGTAGGTATTGGGCCTTTTCTATTTCAAGAAAGAAAGGTGAAAATACTATTTGTTTCTAGTCTGCACATTGAAAGGGAAAGTTGAACATTTCAGTGCACGTGGACAAGTTGGAGGAGAAATCATACCAAATTGAGGTGACAGGTACTATCCAATAATGTTGTAGAGGGTTTTACAACACTAATTGGGTTGCTTCTTTCTTAACACCAAGGGTTTTCCAACATGAATTGTTGCAAAACAAAATGAAGTAAAGGCAGGCTTCAAAACACATTGTGTTTTCCAACATGCACTACCCAATGTGCACACCTAGATATAGTGGTTTAAAAACCAGAAAGGGCTTGGGTATGTTGTGATGTGGAGGTTGAAAAATGCTATGTGTTATGAAGCATGCAATTTATTATATACTTGAAACTTAAACACAATAATGGAAGGTGTGATTTGGAAGACTTTCATACTGTTTTGTAACATTCCATCTCACAAAACCATGGGTGTTAATAACCAAGTAATCCAGTATGAGATGTCCCTTTAAATCTAAATAGGGAGATCAAATAACTGAAACCTAGCACCATATTTCCCATTTAGAATTATTTTCTGAACTTTTTTTTTTCAATGCTGCAAAATTTAAACACAACAATGGAATGTGTGATTTTGAAACATTCATATTGTTTTGTAACATTCCATGTTGCAAAACCATGGGTGTTAAGAAGAAAGAAACCCACCATGATACAACCCTTTACATTTAAAAAAGGAGATTCAAATAACTAAAACCCAACACTATGTTTCCCATTTAAAATTATTTTGTGCGGTTTTTTTTTCAATCAACTGAAATTTAAACACAACAATGGAATGTGTGATTTGGAAGACATTCAAGAAAATGAAATACTCCACATTGTGTTTCCCAAATTTCAAATTACCTCTCACCTCAATTTGGTCGGTATTCTACTCCAAATCCTCCACGTGCACTCATACCTTTAGGTTTCCATTTACATTGAAACAAGGAGATTGAAATAACTGAAACCCACCACTGTGTTTCCCATTTAGAATTATTTTGTGCAGTTTTTTTTCAATCAACTGAAATTTAAACACAACAATGGAATGTGTGATTCGGAAGACATTCATACTATTTTGTAACATTCCATGTTGCAAAAACATGGGATTTAAGAAGCAAGCAACCCAGCATGAGACGTCCCTTTACATTTAAACAGGGGGATTCAAATAGTTGAAACCCTACACTGTGTTTCCCATTTAGAATTATTTTGTGCACTTTTTTTTTCTGTGGTTCAAAATTTAAACACAACAATCGAATGTGTGATTTGGAAGGCATTCATATTGTCCTATAACATAGCATGTTGTAAAACCGTGGGTGTTAAGAATCAAGCAACCCACTATGAGACAACCCTTTAAATTTCAACAAGGACATTCAAATAGTTGAAACCCAACATTGGGTTTTCCAAATTGCAATTATTTTGTGCAATTTTTTTTTCAGTCATGCGAAATTTAAATGAAATTTTTTCCCAAATTAAAAGTCCTTAAAAATTTTGAAAGGGTTTTTGAATACATTGAGAATATCTATATTACAAAATCTCTTTAAGACATTGTTTTTGTTTAGTAAGAATGCATGTTGGAAAACCCTATGTGTTAAGAAACAAGCAATGCATATACTATTCTAAAACCCTCTGCAAGTGAGAAGAGACAGTGTGTTTTCCAACACTGCAAATAATGCAAGAATTTTATTTGTTCCAATCAAATAAAGAAACCGAAATGACATTTGGACTGTATCAAAGAGTTCCACAATTTGAAAGTGTTGCATTACATTCTTGGAGTAATGAAATAACACTCTTAATAATGAACTAATTGAAATGGGACAGTGTGTTTTCCAACATAGAAAACCATCTGTAACAACACTGTGCCTTGCAAGTATCATAATACCTACTGTTTACCAATTTAATTACATTCTTGGCACCTCATTTTTCTATTTGCAAATAATGGTTTTCAATGACATGTTTTGGGTTTTTTGTCCATCCACGCCGAACAATTATTTTGAAAACCCATCGGCGCTGAAACGTTATCCCAACGACGGGGTAGGAAATGATAGACGAGATGAGACATTCGGTCATCAAGTCTTTCCTTCCATCCGACCATCTTTTCCATCATGGGTTCCTTCCATCCAACCACCTTTTCTGTCACGGCTCTTTTGTCCATTCGGTATGGGGGCGATATAACATATATAATATGTTATATACATTGGTGAACTCTATCCAGGAGTTTACTTTCTCCGTAGGCTCAAATGAAATGCAAAGAGTATCATTACATTCCTACTATCAAAATCCCAAAAGGTTCTCCACAAAATCACTCATATTTCTACAATGGGTTGTCGCTTATTTCATTCGAAAATGGAAAAATTTGAAAACCAGCATACAGGGAGGAAACAAAACAAATTTTTTAAAACCCTTGACACAAAAAACATTATTAGACCTACATTTCAACTAACTCCTATACAAAATTCACCAATGCACATCGAAAAATGCATGAAAAACATACATAAGAACATACATGGATACATAGATAACATGACGAGACATCGTACTGCGGGGACCCCTAAACACCTGAAACAATGGGTTTTACAGTAGTCCGAGTTTTAGGAGATAGTGTGTTTTTCAAAACAACAGTGTATAAAATGGCGGAAAAAATGGGATGTCATGTGGGCTTTTTTCTATTTCCAAATTATGATTTCGAATGCCACATTTTGCGCTTTTTCATCCATTCTGAAAAACAATGCGAACAATGGCGACATTCCAAGTTTTACATGATTTTCAAAATATAGCATTTCATTGCAAAACCCATAGATTTTGCTTTCTATAAACATTATTCAGTAATTTCACTCATATTTCTACAATGGGTTGTCACTTATTTAATTTAGAAATGGAAAAATTTGAAAACCAGCATACAGGGAGGAAACAAAACAAAAATTTCAAAACCCTCCACACAAAAAATCATTATTAGACCTGCATTTCAACTAACTCCTAGAAAAAATTCACCTATGCACATTGAAAAATGCATAAAAAACATACATAAGAACATACATGGATACATACATAATATGACGAGACATCGTAGTGCGGGGACCGCCAGATGCCTGAAACAGTGGGTTTTACAATAGTCTGAGTTTTAGGAGACAATGTGTTTTCCAAAACAATAGTGTATAAAATGGCAGCAAAAATGGGATGTCATGTGCGTTTTTTGCTATTTCCAGATTATGATTTTGAATGCCACGTTTCGCGCTTTTTTATTCATTCTGAAAAACAATACGAACAATGGCAACATTCCGGGTTTTACATGATTTTTGAAATATAGAATTTCATTGCAGAACCCACATATTTTTCTTTCTATAAACATTATTTAGTAATTTCACTCATATTTCTACAATGGGTTGTCACTTATTTCATTCGGAAATGGCAAAATGCGAAAACCAGGATACAGGAGGAAACGAAACAAAAATTTCAAAACCCTCCACACAAAAAATCATTATCAGACCTACATTTCAACTAACTCCTAGACAAAATTCACATATGCACATTGAAAAACGCATGAAAAACATACATAAGAACATACATGGATACATGCATAACATGATGAGATATCGTAGTGCAGGGACCACTAGACGCCTAAAACAGTGGGTTTTACAATAGTTTGAGTTTTAGGAGACAGTGTGTTTTCCAAAACAACAATATATAAAATGGCGGCAAAAATGGGATGTCATGTGGGCTTTTTGCTATTTCCAAATTATGATTTCGAATGCCACATTTTGCGCTTTTTTATTGATTCTGAAAAACAATGCAAACAATGGTGACATTCCGGGTTTTACATGATTTTTGAAATATAGCATTTCATTGCATAACCCATAGATTATGCTTTCTATAAACAATGTTCAGTAATTTCACTCATATTTCTACAATGGGTTGTCAGTTGTTTCATTTGTAAATGGAAAAATGTGAAAACTAGCATATGGGGAGGAAACAAAACAAAAATTTCAAAACCCTCCACACAAAAAATCATTATCAAACCTGCATTTCAACAAACTCCTAGACAAAATTCACCTATGCACATTGAAAAATACATGAAAAACATACATAAGAACATACATGGATACATGCATAACATGATGAGACATCGTAGTGCGGGGATCACTAGACGCTTGAAATAGTGGGTTTTACAATAGTCTGAGTTTTAGGAGATAGTGTGTTTTCCAAAACAACAGTGTATAAAATGGCTGCAAAAATGGGATGTCATGTGGGCTTTTTGCTATTTCCAAATTATGATTTCGAATGCCACGTTTTGCGCTTTTTTATCCATTCTAAAAAACAATGCAAACAATGGCGACATTTTGAGTTTTACATGATTTTTAAAATATAGCATTTCATTGCAGAACCCACAGATTATGCTTTCTATAAACATTATTCAGTAATTTCACTCATATTTCTACAATGGGTTGTCACTTATTTCATTCGAAAATAGCAAAATGCGAAAACCAGCATATGGGGAGGAAACAAAACAAAAATTTCAAAACCCTCCACACAAAAAATCATTATCAGATCTGTATTTCAACAAACTCCTAGACAAAATTCACCTATGCACATTGAAAAATGCATGAAAAACATACATAAGAACATACATGGATACATACATAACATGATGAGACATCATAGTGCGGGGACCGCCAGATGCTTGAAACAGTGGGTTTTACAATAGTCCGAGTTTTAGGAGATAGCGTGTTTTCCAAAACAACAGTGTATAAAATGGTGGCAAAAATGGGATGTCATGTGGGCTTTTTGCTATTTCCAAATTATGATTTCGAATGCCACGTTTTGTGCTTTTTTATCCATTCTGAGAAACAATGGCGACATTCCGGGTTTTACATGATTTTTGAAATATAGCATTTCATTGTAGAACCCATAGTTTCTGCTTTCTATAAACATTATTCAGTAATTTCACTCATATTTCTACAATGGGTTGTCACTTATTTCATTCGGAAATGGAAAAATGTGAAAACCAGCATACAGGGAGGAAACAAAACAAAAATTTCAAAACCCTCGACACAAAAAAACATTATCAGACCTGCATTTCAACTAAATAATTTCCCAATGAAAACCCTGCAAAATTCAAAATAAGAATGTGAACAATGGTGACGTGTTGTGCTTTATGTGATTTTCACAATAGTTTGTGGTCTCTGTAAACCTTATTCGATTATTTCACTCATATTTCCACAATGGGTTGTCATCTATTTCATTTGGCAACCCCAAAATTTCAAAACCAGCAGACGGGAGGAGACGAAATTAAAAAACCCTCAACTGAAAATCACAAAACGAAAACCCTGCAATGAATGGTTGTTCGTTTCTTCAGTGTTCATGGCAGAATAGAAAAATGGCACATACACAGAGCGGATATACATACCTAAAGGAGCTCTACATACCTGCAACTCTTTCCCTCGCTATCCACCAAAACGTCACTGTCCAAAAATGGAGAAAATGGGACCTCCTAGGGGCTTTTTGATATTTTCTAATAATGGTTTTGAATGCCACGTTTTTGGCTTTTTGTCCATCCATGCCAAATAATTATTTTGAAAACCCGTCAGCATTGACATGATTTCCTAGCGACGGGACAACAAATGGCACACAGGATGAGACATTCGGCCGTCAAGTCTTTCCTTCCATCTGGCAACCTTTTTCGTCGCGGGTCCCACCTCTTCCGTCGCGGCTCTTTTCGCCATGCGGTATGGGGGGCATATCCTATATTATATACATAGGTGGATTTTTTCTAGGAGTTAGGTTGCTCCAGTGGTGTGGGGGCCCACAAGAGAATAATATAATATTTTAAAATAGAATTTAGGCCTTTTCTTATAAAAAAAATGAGTGTAATTAAAAGGGGAGGACTAGCTATCGTCAGGACAGTCGGATTTCATTGACTTTCCCAACTGCCTTGGGGATAATCAACCATCTCATTTATGAGGCATCCTCAGTATGGAGACATGTCAAAAAATGGTAGGGATTTTTGTCGGGAGAACATAGGAGATGTCTCATTTTCGGAAATGATTATGTGTATACAAAATTTTAAATTTATTTTTAAAAATAATTTCATAAATAATATAAAAATATCTATCAGGTGTACACATCCAGAGGAATGGCTATTGGATAGCATTTTTAAGTGTGGAATGTTGCAAAAGGAACCAAAAAGAAATATCATATAGAGAGGGAGGAAATGGAAGAGTGGTTATATTATTTTGATTATGTTAGGAAATTTTTTCCCAAAGTGAGAAGAAAGTTATAAGAGAATCAAAAGGGAGATATAAAAATAAAGGGAAAGGATAATATGATTCTTTGGTTAAAATTGAGACTAATAAATAATATTTTTGCAAACACTTTCAAAAGGTAGGAATAATTATATTTATTAAATATTAATTAAAGATGACCTTTGTGAAAGGGTATGATGATTTGAAAACCAACCCTTAAGGCTTGTATAAAGTATTCATGTGTGAGACTTAGAAATGGCATGGAGATCACTCAAGGAAGAAGGTGGATTTGTGGGTATGGGAATTGGAGAAGGGGCACATAGGGTGTGTTCAACTCGAGGTATAGAGTACACCTAGGATTGTCCTGAACAAGGCTTTGTGTGAATAGGAACAATGGAGTAGGCACACCTTTTTGTGTGAGTGGGAAAACACTATGTTGTTACGCAAGTGATGCAGGAGCATCCAGTGGTGTAAGGGTAATCCTACATCACCCAAAAATATCTTTACTTTCATTTAGCTTTTTGTAGATGTTGTTGCATTTCTGGATACCCTTTTCGTCAAAGAAGAATTCCCAACTTTTAGAACTGCATTTTTGCTTTTTTTGCTCAACTGCTATTTTTAGTAGGTGTGAATTTGAAGGCGTGAGGAGACAAAAATTTAAGGGAAGCTTCAGGATAGAAAGATAAGGACTTTGGCGAAAGAATTAGATCAAGATCATTCCCGGTTCAAAAGTTATTCAATTTTCAATTTCTTCTTCCGGAAGTCGGTGCATAATTAGAATGTTGTTTTTGGCTCCAAAAGGAGAAAGGGGGCTATTTATGAGTAGTTTCTGATTTTTGTGAGGAGTTTTTGGGGAAATAGGATCGCATATTGTGAAAGGGGGAATTTCTGTAGTTTTTGTGTAATTTGCATGTACTGCAGAACTCGAGGATTTGAGATCCTCTGCATGTAAGAATTTCATTATTTTGAATATAATAATATTCTCTAGTTTTCTATGTGATTTTCTATGTCTCGGGTTGCACCCTCATCAACAAGTCCTCCAAGTGTTCCATAGTGAGATCCAATACCATTGAAATCTTTTTTGGGTGGGAGTGGTCTTTCCAAGTGCTATGATTCAAATGAGTACTAAAATTATTCAAAGATATTTAAATTATGAATGAGATGGAGTTGATTCAATCAAATTCTTATATGTTATTTGTTTCTTTTGATCAATAATCATATTGTTAGATATAAATTTATATATTAATGATAGTAATCTTAATGTACTCAAGTACTGAGTTAGTTAACATTTTTAAATAAACATTTTATGCATTTGTATTTAAATTATAGATATACTTTACAATATTTACAACTTAGATAATAACATTAATAAATCTGTTGCCATATAAAATTAACTTTAATATATTAAATCTAATCCAATTTTATACTTGGGGAAAAGTAGTGTCACATTTTGGTATCAGAGCTAAATTCATTGGTTAGAACTAATACAAGACAAGAGTTAGATTAAATAAATATTAACAACAAACAAATTTTAAAGAGGATACATGCATTCATACATAAAACACTCGCATAATATTATTGACTCCAAACTCTTTCATATGCATTCTCATACTATATACTTTTCTTATAGAATAATTCATTTTTTTAATACCATATCCTATTAACCTCTACCATACTCATATCATCTTACATCATATTACATTATTCCATATTCTAGTACATCTACTGTGCCTTAATACACTAATATCATGTGTCAGATTATATTTTATTTTATTTAGGTAAAATGTACTAAGGTTTTTGTATTATTAGACTTATATATATTTTACTGATAATAATAAGTGATATGCTAACAAAAATGAGTAAGTATCTGATATAAATAGTCTACAAATATAAGGATATTAAAATGCATAATAGATACCACAAATTGTATGCATTTTTTGATTTAGTTTATCTGATTTCATGCATAAACAATTGGTGTAAATTGATGTCTATAATATTTGTTGTATCTAATTTGAACCTTTAATTCATGTGATATATCACTAAGTTGTGTTTCTAAATTATTACAGTTGAATTGTAGCCTGATTTAGATTGGCAGATGCTCCCTTGGAGTAACCTTGATCTTCTGTAGAAACTGAAGTAATATTCCAAATAATCAATGCCCTTTTTGATTTGGAATGACTTCCCTTTAATAACCCCGATAGGCAAGGGAAATAACTATTCATTATATTTATTTTCCAAGGGACATGATCCTTAATTAAGCTAATCACTGCAATTAAAAATAATTAATTTATTTAACATTATTTGTTGTTTGCCTTGAAGATGATGGTTGGATTTTTATCATGCTTTGATTGTTGATTTTTCATTAAGAAATACTCCACTAAATACAATCATTGTCCCTATTAACTTTTGTCTTTTTCTTTATTTTGTCTCATCGGATTTTGTTTTTTTATTATGTAACTTTATCACTGCTCTTTTGTTAATTCAATCGCTTCTTATATTTTACTTTGGTCTTATATGCCTTTTTTTTATTGCCCATTTTGTCTTATGTGCTTCTTTTACATTTGTAATTTTGGATTAGCAATTACATATACTTCTATATCTGCTTTGTAGAGGTTTATTGGCATAAATTGCTTCGATTGGAGTGGGATATCATAGTCTCCCCCCCTTGAAAATGTTTTCCCACAAGCTTTCATAGGTTGTGATATTGAAGGATTTGGTCATTCTCCCATGTAGAATCTTCCATAGGTAAACCTTTCCATTGGATTAGGTACTCTTTAATGAACTTATTTCTCCAACTTCTTTCTTTGGTGTCTATCACCTTGTCAAGAGTCAAAACCAACTTACCTTCTTCATTTAAGGGTGGAAGTTAAGTGGAGGGTGTAATTTTTTGTCCTAATGTCTTCTTAAGGCATGATACATGGAATATGTTATGTATTCTACTATTTTTCAGGAGTTCCAATTCAAATGTGACCTCTCCTATTCATTTGATCACCTTGTAAAGTCCATAGAATCGGGGTTTTAGATTTTTGGCACAACTTTTCTTCAAGGGTTTTTTTCGATAGGGTTGTAAGCAAAGGTAAACCAAGTCTCCAACATTGAAGCTTCCCTAAACCTAGTGTTTATCTGCGTAGACCTTTTGTTGGTTTTGGCCATGGTGCAAGTTATCCTTAAGGGATTTAATGATAACTTGACATTCTTGAATTCACTCTTTGGCTTTGGGTGCCTTACTTTCTTTAAAGGCCAAATCTAGGAAGGATAATACATTGTACCCATGCAAGATTTGAACGGTATCATACCAATCGACATGTGGTAAGTGGTGTTGTAGCAATATTATCCTAAATAAAGCCACTTAATCCATGTCCTTTGTTGTCCTGCCACATAGTTACACAAGTAGCCTGCAACCCATTTATTCACAATTTCAATTTTCCCATCTGTTTGTGGGTGATAGCTGAAACAAACAAGCAGTAGAGTTACCAAAATGTTTCAAACAACAAACAGTATTTTCAAAAAAAAATCATGGTTGATTATTATCAAAAAACCACAAAACACATGAATCAAAATAGCAATACAATTAGCAAAACATCTCAAACAAAAAGTAATATCTTCAACAAAAAAATCAAGGTTGGTTATTATCAAAAACCACAAAACACATGATACAAGACACATGAAAAAAAGAAGCAATACAATCATCTAAACATTTCAAATAGCAAGCAATATTTTCAGAAAAAAAATAAAAGGGTGGTTGTTATCATTGTTTTTTGTTGTGACAAAGTCTACGAAGGTTTCCTATATGTATGTGCTTGCTCCATTGATCATAGTTTACAATGTATGATTGATAGAATGACCGTGTTGGCTCATAACATATCTATCAGGTGTGATATATATTTTTTTCAATTTGAAAATGCTATAGTTTACATTGCTTCCATAATTTGTTATGAATCATTTTGAAAATAGAGCTCTTTATTGTATTTTTTATTTGGAATTAAACTTAATTTTTAATGTTTTTGATGTTTCAAAGAAGATACAAAGAAACCTTTTGATCGAATACTTGAAATAGATATGCATGATATTGGGCATTTTTTGAATCATATTTTGGGTATACTCTCTGATATGCAAAACAGGTATATTGGGCACATTGCTTTGTGACTATGTTGGAGATTGTAGAATTTTAAATTGTTTGTGATTATGATAATGATATAATCTACTGTATACATGCTTTTTGGGTATTTTAGTAGTACTTTAGATATTCTAGAGTATGATGCTCAGAAAGAAGGGGAGTTTGATTATGAACTTGTTGACATTAAAGCTAACCTTATAAAGATACAGGGTTCACCAAAGGTCAGTATTATCTATGTTGAAGTTTGCATATTTTTTAATGGTCTTGTGGAATGGGCCATGCTAATAGTAAAGTTATGTTCTTCTATTTTAATCATAATGTATAATGTATCTTAACAGACTATAGATGTGGATCAAATGTCTTGTGCACCAACTACTCTATTTACATTACAAATTGATCATGGAATTGCATTGGAGGTATACATCTGGGATTGATATCATTGATTCTCAATAATGTATCAACTATAGAAGAGTTTGGTATCAAGTCTTATTATTCAAGTACATTTATAAAATGTGCATGAACATTGCTCTATAATTTTATTTTTTATTGTGTTTTTTGTTGTAATAGATGAGATTCTTTGATAATCAAATAATTGAATTTCTTTCTTGCAGTCTGCAAAAGAGTTGTTGAATCAAAACATGAAGAATTTTGTAAACTAGACATATGGTGGATTTTATGAATTGAGATGGGAGTGGCTTGCTAGAAGGAATTTTTTGTTAGCCATTAGATGATATAATTCTATATGATGTGATATGCTACTTATTTGGAGCCTAGTCACCTTTTTCTAGGAGCTTGCCATTTCTGGGTTTTTTGAATCTTAAGTCTGCTGCTATAGAGGTCGGATTTGTGCTTATTCTAATATGGTTTTTTTCTTTCTTTTTTTTTTATGTTTTATTTTTTGCGCATTCTTCTTATGATACAAAAAAATGAAACAAACAAGCAATACAACTGGAAAATTTTTTCAAACAACAAGCAATGGTTTTCAAAAAAAAATCATGGTTGATTATTATCAAAAACCCACAAAACACATGAAAAAAAAAAGAAATACAATCATCAAAACATTTCAAACATCAAGCAATATTTAAAAAAAAAAAATTAGTATCAGTTATTATCAAAAATCACAAAACACATGAAAAAAATAGGCAATACAATCAGCTAAACATTTCAAACAACAAGCAATATTTTTAGAAAAAAAATTAGGGGGTGGTTGTTATCGTTGTTTCTTACTGCCATAGAGTCTATGAAGGTTTTCTATATATATGTGTTCACTCAATTGACCAAAGACTGCAATGTATGATTGATAGAATGACCGTGTTGGCTCAGATTAGGTCTATCATGTATGATATATATATTTTTTAATCTGAAAATGGCATAGTTTACATTGCTTCCATAAGTTGTTATGAATCTGTTTGAAACTAGAGCTCTTTATTGTATTTTTTGTTTGGAATTAAACTTAATTTTTAATGTCTTCCATGTTTCAAAGTAGTTACAGAGAAACCTTTTGATTGAATACTTGAAATAGATATGCATGATATCGGGCATTTTTTGAATTGTATTTTGGGTGTACTCTCTGATATGCAAAACAGGTATATTGGGCCCTTCGCTCTTTGACTATATTGGAGACTATAGAATTTTAAATTGTTTGTGATTATGAGAATGATATAATCTACTGAATGAAAACTTTTTGAGTATTTTATTAGTATTTTAGATATTTTGGTTCATGATGCTAAAAAAAAAGGCGAGTTTGATTATGAAATTGTTGACATTAAAGCTAACCTTTTAGAGCTACAGGGTTCACCAAAGGTCAGTATTATCTATGTTGAAATTTGCATATTCTATTATGGCCTTATGGAAGGGTTCATGCTATCAACAAAGTTATGTTCTATTATTCTAATCATAATGTATAATGTATCTTAGCAGATTGTACATGTGGATCAAATGTTTGGTGCATCAAATACTTTGTTTACATTACAAATTGATCATTGAATTGCATGGGAGGTACACATTTAGGATTGATATCATTGATTCTCGATAATGGATCAACTATAGAAGAGTTTGGTGTCAAATCTTATTATTCTAGTGTATTTATAAAATATTTATAAAATATGCATGAACATTGCTCTATAATTTTCTTTATTATTGTTTTTTTCCTTGTAACATATGAGAATATTTTATAATAATATAATTGAATTTATTTCTTGCATACTACAAAAGAGTTGTTGGATCAAAACATGAAGAATTTTGTGAACTAGACAGATGGTGGATTTTATGACTTGAGATGAGAATGGATTACTAGAAGGAAAGTTTTGCTATCCATTAGATGGTATAATTCTATATGTTGTGATATGTTTCTTATTTGGAGCCTATTTGTCTTTTTCTTTGAGCGTTCCATTTCTGGGTTTTTTTACTCTTAAGTATGCTACTACAGAGGTTCGAGTCATGCTTATTATGGTATGGAGTTTTTTTCTTGTATTTTTTTTATGTTTTATTTTTTATGCATTCTTCTTATGATACAAAACACATGAAACAAACAAGAAATACAATTAACAAAACATTTCAAACAACAAGCAATTTTTTTTAAAAAAAAATCATGGTTGATTATTATCAAAAAACCACAAAACACATGAAACAAACAAGCAATACAATCAAAAAACATTTCAAACAGTAAGTAGCATTTTCAAACAAAAAAAATCAGGGTCGGTTACTATCAAAAACCATAAAACACATGAAAAAAACAAGCAATACAATCAACTAAACATTTCAAACAACAAGCAATATTTTCAAAAAAAAAATCATGGGGTGGTTGTTCTTACTGTTCCTTGTTGTGACGGAGTGCAAAATTTTTCTATATGTATGTGATCACTCGGTTGGTCAAAGATTGCAATGTATGATTGATAGGATGATGATGTTGGCTTACATCAAGTCTATCAAGTATGCTTTATATTTGTTTTAATTTGAGAATTCCATAGTTTATATTGCTTCCATAAGTTGTTATGTATCAATTTGAAAATAGAGCTCTTTATTGTATTTTCTATTTGGAATTAAACTTATTTTTTAAATATTTTCCATGTTTCAAAGCAGATACTAAGAAACCTTCTCATCAAATACTTGAAACAGATATGCATGATATTGGGTATTTTTTGAATCACATTTTGGGTATACTCTCTGATATGAAAATCAAGTATATTGGGCCCTTTGCTTTGTGACTATGTTGGAGACTATAGAATTTTAAATTGTTTGTGATTATGAGAATGATATAATCAATTGAATGCAGGCTTTTTGAGTATTTTATTACTATTTTAGATATTTTGGTTCATGATGCTCAGAAAGAAGGGGAGTTTTATTATGATATTGTTGACATTAAAGCTAACCTTATAAAGCTACAACGTTCACCAAAGGTTAATATTATCTATGTTGAAGTTTGCATATTTTGTTATGGCCTTGTGGAAGGGGCCATGCTATCATTAAAGTTATGTTCTATTATTCTAATCATAATGTATAATGTATCTTAGCAGACTGTACATGTGGATCAAATGTCTGGTGCATCAACTACTTTGTTTACATTACAAATTGATCTTGGAATTGCATGGGAGGTATACATCTGGGATTGATATCATTGATTCTCGATAATGGATCAACTAAAGAAGAGTTTGGTGTCAAATATTATTCTAGTACATTTATAAAATGTGCATGAACATTGCTCTATAATTTTCTTTATTATTGTTTTTTCCTTGTAGTAGATGAGATTCTTTTATAATCAAATAAATTTCTTTCTTGCAGTCTACAAAAGAGTTGTTGGATCAAAATATGAAGAATTCTATAAACCAGAGAGATGGTGGATTTGATGACTTGAGATGGGAATGGCTTGCTAGAAGGAATTATTTGTTAGCCGTTAGATGGTATAATTCTATATGTTGTGATATGCTTCTTATTTGGAGCCTATTCACCTTTCTCTAGGAGTATGCCATTTTTGGATTTTTTGAATTTTAAGTTTGTTGTTACAGAGGTCCGATTCGTGCTTATTCTGGTATGGATTTTTTTCTTGTATTTTTTATTTATGTTTTATTTTTTATGCATTTTTCTTATCATACCAAACACATGAAACAAACAAGCAATACAATCGGCAAAAAAATTCAAACAACAAGCAGTTTTTTTTTTTTTTTAAATCATGGTTGATTATTATCAAAAAACCACAAAACACATGATACAAAATATATGAAACAAAAAAACAATACAATTAGTAAAAAAATTCAAATAGAAAACAATATTTTCAAAAAAAAATCAGGGTAGGTTACTATCAAAAACCACAAAACACATGAAAAAATCAAGCAATACAATCAGCTAAACATTTCAAACAACAAGCAATATTTTAAGAAAAAAAACATGGGGTGTTTGTTATCAATGTTTTTTGTTGTGATGGAGTCTGTGAAGGTTTTCTATATGTATGTGTTCGATCTATTGGTCAAAGATTGCAATGTATGATTGATAGGATGACTATGTTGGCTCACATTAGGTCTATCATGTATGATATATATATTGTTTTAATCTAAGAATCCCATATTTTACATTGCTTCCATAAGTTGTTATGTATCAATTTGAAAATAGATCTCTTTATTGTATATGTTGTTTGGAATTAAAATTAATTTTTAATGTTTTCCATGTTTCAAACCAGATATAGAGAAACCTCCTGATCGAATACTTGAAAGAGATATGCATGATAGTGGACATTTTTTCAGTCGTATTTTGGGTATACTCTTTGATATGGAAAATAGGTATATTGGGCTCTTTGCTTTGTGACTATGTTGGAGACTGTAGAATTTTAAATTGTTTGTGATTATGAGAATGATATAGTCTATTGAATGCAAGATTTTTGAGTATTTCATTAATATTTTAGATATTTTGGTTCATGATTCTCAAAAAGAAGGGGATTTTGATTATGAAATTGTTGACATTAAAGCTAACCTTCTAAAGCTATAGGGTTCACCAAAGGATAACATTATCTATGTTGAAGTTTGCATATTTTGTTATGGCCTTGTGGAATGGACCATGCTATTGGTAAAGTTATGTTCTATTATTCTAATCATAATGTATAATGTATCTTAGAAGATTGTACATGTGGATCAAATTTTTGGTGCATCAACTACTCCGTTTACATTACAAATTGATTTTGGAATTGCATGGGAGGTATACATCTGGGATTAATATCATTGATTCCCGATAATAGATCAACTATAGAAGAGTTTGGTGTCAAATATTATTATTCTAGTACATTTATAAAATGTGCATGAACATTTCTCTATAATTTTCTTTATTATTATTTTTTTCCTTGTAACAAATTGGATTCTTTTATAATCAAATAATTGAATTTCTTTCTTGTAGTCTGCAAAAGAGTTGTTGGATCAAAACATGAAGAATTCTATAAACCAGATAGATGGTGGATTTTATGACTTGAGACAGGAATGGCTTTCCAAAAGGAATTGTTTGTTAGCCATTAGATGGTATAATTCTATATGTTGTGATATGCTTCTTATTTGGAGCATATACGCCTTTTTGTAGGAGTATGTCATTTCTGGGTTTTTTGAATCTTAAGTCTGCTACTACAGAGGTCTAATTCGTGCTTATTCTGGTATGGATTTTTTTCTTATATTTTTTGTTTATGTTTTATTTTTTATGCATTCTTCTTATGATACAAAACACACGAAACAAATAAGCAATACAATCAAAAATACATTTCAAACAACAAGCAGTGTTTTTCAAAAAAATCATGGTTGATTATTATCAAAAAGCCACAAAACACATGAAACAAACAAGCAATACAATCAGTAAAACATTTCAAATAGAAAGCAGTATTTTCAAAAGAAAAATCAAGGTCGGTTACTATAAAAAACCACAAAACACATGAAAAAAACAAGCAATACAATCAGCTAAATATTTCAAAACACAAGCAATATTTTCAAAAAAAAAATCATGGGGTGGTTGTTATCGCTATTTCTTGTTGGGACGAAGTGCGAAGGTTTTCTATATGTAAGTGCTCACTCGATTGGTCAAATATTGCAATGTATGATTGATAGGTCTATCAGGTATGATATATATTTGTTTTAATCTAGGAATGCCATAGTTTACATTGCTTCCATAAGTTGTTATGTATCAATTTGAAAATAGAGCTCTTTATTGTATTTTATGTTTGGAATTAAACTTAATTTTTAATGTTTTCCATGTTTCAAAGAAGATATAGAGAAACCTTCTAATTGAATACTTGAAAGAGATATGCATGATATTGGACATTTTTTGAATCATATTTTGGGTATATTCTTTGATATGCAAAACATGTTTATTGGGCTCTTTTCTTTGTGACTATGTTGGAGATTGTAGAATTTTAAATTGTTTGTGATTATGAGAATGATATAATCTATTGAATGTAGGATTTTTGAGTATTTTATTAGTGTTTTAGATATTCTGGCTCATGATGCTCATAAAGAAAGGGAGTTTGATTATGATATTGTTGACATTAAATCTAACCTTATAAAGCTACAAGGTTCACCCAAGGTCAGTATTATCTATGTTAAAGTTTGCATATTTTGCTATGGCCTTGTGGAAGGGGCCATGCTATCAGTAAAGTTATGTTCTATTATTCTAATCATAATGTATAATGTATCTGAGTAGATTGTACATGTGGATCAAATGTCTGGTGCATCAATTACTTTGTTTACATTAAAAATTGATCTTGGAATTGCATGGGAGGTATACATCTAGGATTGATATCATTGATTCTCGATAATGGATCAACTATAAAAGAGTTTGGTGTCAAATCTTATTATTCTAGTACATCTATAAAATGTGCATGAACATTGCTCTATAATTTTCTTTATTATTGTTTTTTTCCTTGTAACAAATGAGATTCTTTTATAATCGAATAATTGAATTTCTTTCTTGCAGACTGCAAAAGAGTTGTTGGATAAAAAAATGAAGAATTATGTAAACCACACAGATGGTGGATTTTATGACTTGAGACATGAATGGCTTGATAGAAGGCATTGTTTGTTAGCCATTAGATCGTATAATTCTATATGTTGTGATATGCTTCTTATTTAGAGCCTATTCACCTTTCTCTAGGAGTATGAAATTTCTAGATTTTTGCAATCTTAAATCTGCTGCTACAAAGGTCTGGTTTGTGCTTATTCTAGTATGGAGTTTTTTCTTGCATATTTTTTTAATATTGTTTTTTTTATGCATTTTTCTTATGATACAAAACAAATGAAACAATCAAGCAATAAAATTAGCAAAACATTTCATACAACAAGCAGTGTTTAAAAAAAAAAATCATGGTTAATTATTATCAAAAAACATGAAACAAACAATCAATAACTCCGAGAGATTATGCAATGTCAATATGAGAAAATTGCTATAAGAGCCTCCAAGCTGAAAAGATACAATTCAAATATGCATGAATGAATGCAAGAGTATTGCAAGATTGAATACAAATACAAGCTAGGTAGTGAGTTTATATAGAACTTAGGAAAGGTGGTAGGTGGCAAATCCAACCAATAGGAATCAACCACAAAAAATGGAGATGGACCACCAAAAGTGGAGATCCCCACCAAAAGTGGAAAGTAGTTCCACCCTTTAAGGAAGGGAACAACTCATCACTTATCTCCTAGCTATTAAATAATAAACTCACTTTATTATCCTAAGCAAGCTTAATTAAGTGTAAGAAAACCCTAGGACTAAGGAAAAATAAATTAAATCACTAGGAAAATAAAAAAGTACACCAACACCCCCCCTTAAGCATAACTTAGGAGGATGTGAAAGATGATGGGTCCAGGAAAATGATGCTATGTTAGGTACCCATGTACAAATGCAATGCAAAAAAAATCTCTCACAACCAGAGAAAAGGAGAAAACCCAATGGGACAAAACTCCTCCCCAAAAGAGAGATGAAAAAAAAAAAAAGGACTAAGTAGCCCCCCCCATGGATGACACCAACCGCACCCCAAGGAAAGCTTACAAATGAAGGAAATTTCTCTCAGTGAAGGGTTTGGTGAAGATGTTTGCAGTCTAATCTGATGTCGGATAGTACTTGAGATCAATGATCTCACTATGAATCAACACTTGGATGTAGTGCATGTGGATCTCGATGTGCTTGGTCCAGTGATGATGGACCGGATTGCAAGAGATCTGAATCACACTCTGTTTATCGCAATGGATGATTGTGGGCTTCCAAAAGGGAATAAAAAACTCAGTGAGAATATTCTGAAGCCAGATGGCCTCGATAGCAACATTAACTTCTCCTCGATACTCAACCTCTATAGATGAAAGAGCAATAACAAATTGCTTCTTTCTCAACCAACAAGCTAGACCGAAACAAAGGGAGAAGCAATACCTTGAAGTAGACTTGTGATCCTGAGAATCGCCTGCCCAATCTAAATTTGTGTGCCCCACCAAGTCAAACTCCATGCCCACTGCATAATGAATCCCATAATTGTGAGTACCCTTGATGTAGCGAAGAATCTACTTAGCTGCTTTCCAGTGTAGCTCATGTGGCTCCTACATGAATCGAGAGACCATGCCTACTGCATATGAAATGTTGGGCCTCGTATGAGTCAGATAGATGATACTACCAACAAGTTGTCGATACAAAGTGTCATTAACCAACGGTGAAGAACACTTAGCCTCAAGTTTGACCCCTGAACAAAAATGGAGCTAGAGCAGGCTTACAATCAGCCATGTGAAACCTCTGGAGCATGTCAAGTGCATAATTATACTGTGAAAGAGTGATACCTAAGGAAGACTGAGTGATCTCAATCCCTAATAAGTAGTGCAACAAGCCCAAGTCTGACATCGAAAATTGATCATGAAGGGCAGTTTTCACTGCCCAAATGGTGGATGACTGACTCCCTATGATCAACAAGTCATCGACGTAGAGAACCAAGAAGGTGTGAATATCATCCTACTACAATATGTAGACATTAGGATCAGAATGACATCAAGTGAATCCAACTGTCAGAAGGAAGGATTCCATCTTGGCGTACCAAGCCCGAGGGGCCTATTTGAAGCCATAGAGAGACTTTCAAAGATGACACACAAGTGAAGAATCCTGAATGAACCCCTATGGCTGCTCCATGTATATCTCCTCCTGAAGATCACGATGAATAAAATCACTCTTCACATCCATCTGATGAACATCCCATCTATGTGCTACGACTATGGCAAGAACAAGTTGGATGGAGTTCATTTTGGCGACTGGTGCAAAATTTTCAGTGTAGTCAATCCCCAGAACTTGGGAGAATCCTTTGGAAACCAAGTGAGCCTTATGCTTATCAACCTACCCATCTACTACATATTTTTTTTGATAGCCCATGTGCATCAAACAATTTTTCTTCCCTTAGGAAGTGGGACAAGATCCCAGGTGTGGTTCCTCTCCAAGGAACTGAACTCTTCCTGCATGGTTGCATCCCACTCGGGGACACAAAAAGCTTCCTAAAAAGTCTATGGATCAGAAGCTGAAGCAAGGAAGGCATGTGGAGCATCCTAAAAATGTGATCTTGTTCTCCTATGATCTAATGGATCCCTTACCCAATCTCCTGCTAACTGCAAAGTCTGACGAGCCTAAAGAGGCCTTATGGTTGGAGAAGGAGGAGAATCTGGAGGAGAATCATCATCCTCTGAAGATGAACTGTGTGCATCCTCATGATCACTATCATCATCTGAGGTGGAGGAAGAATAATCCTCATCATGTTTTGAAGTATTATGAACCCCTGAAGAACTATCATCGTGATACATGGAATCCAAGCTGATGGTGGTAGGAGAAGTGTCGAGAGAAGGAATGGAAGTGCTCTCCTCAAAGTGAACACTCCTCTCTATGAACAACTCATGTGTGGTAGGATGAAGAAGCCTATAGCCTTTGACATTATCTGGGTAACCAAAAAATATGCAAGGCTTGCTCTATGGATCCATATCCTTACATTTCTCTGCTGGAATGTGAGCCCATGCATTAGAGACAAACACTCAAAAGTGTTTAACTGGCAGTTTCTAACTGGTCCAAGCTTGAAAAGGAGTTAGCCCCTTCACAGCTTTGTGGGGAACACGGTTCTGGATATAACACACATAGTTAATGGCTTATGCCCAGAAAGGTGGTGCCAAAGACTTGGAGTGAATCGTACAATTAGCCATCTCTTTCAAGGACCGATTCTTCCATTCTATAACTCCATTCTACTGAGGACTATAGGGAACTATATGTTGCAAATCAATACCCTCTGAAACACAATATTTCACAAACCTATGGTTGAAATACTCCCCCCTTTATTTGTACACAAAAATTTGATAGATTTTCTAGTTTGTTTCTCTGCAAAAGCCTTATACACCAAGAATGAATCAAAGACTTCAAACTTTTGTTTGAGAAAGTAAACAATGGTGTACCAAGAGAAATCATCAATCAAAGTCAAAACATATCGGGCTCTATTGAAATATGGTTGTGGAAATGGCCTTGTCAAATCACTATGTACCAAATCCAAAAGATGTGAGGCTCTCCAAGCTTTTCCTTTGTCAAACTTCTCTTCAGTATTCTTTCCAAGAATGAAACCATGACAAACACCTTTAGAAAAGTGAACTATAGGCAATATTGTAACCATGTCCTGTTTGCTAAGTTGTTGTAGGTAGTGGTAGTTCAAGTGACCAAACTGTTGATGCCACAAGTTACTCATATCATCTAAATGAGTGAGTAGAAGTGAAGGAGGATCATGAAAAAAGTGAGAGAACAAATAAAGATGAGACTGGTGATCTTCTCTCCCAACTAAAACTATAGAATCATTTTGCATCTCACGAATCACCATTGAATCAAGGGTAAAATCAACTCTCTTTCCTGTGCCTCTATGAGTGATTTGATAGATGGATAGGATATTAGTTGATAATGAAGGCACACAAAGAACATCCTGGAATGTGCCATCCCCCATATCAACAGACCCTCTTCCACACACCTCAAGTGGAGTATCATCACCCATAAAAAATGGAAGGCATAAAACATGACTCCATAGATTCAAGTTCATCCTTAGTTGAAGCCATGTGGTGTGAAGCACTTGAATCAAGAACCCATGTGGATGGTGGAGAAGCAACTACTACAAGGGTCTTGCCCTTTCCTTCCTCTTATTGTTCTCTTTGGTCTTATGAGAACATTCTTTTGAACTCTATTTGATGGAATCAAGAACACTAAGATTATTATTCTCAAGAATGTGTGACAAATGATCAACCTATTTCTTCAAACATTTGTGCTCATCATGATTGAGTTTCTTACAATAGGCACATTTGACCCTCTCTTTCTTAGGCTTGTCACCTTTTGAAGATGAGGTTTCATTACTTGCTTTTGGAGTAGCCAATTTCTTATTCTTTTTCTCTTTGTTATTCTTTTGTTTCTTATCCTTATTACTACTTTATCCTCTTTGTTCATTTATTCCAAGGTTGGTAGCCAACGTATGAGACTTAGAAGAATTAAGAGTGCCCATTTGAATTAGCTTGTCCTACTCCCATGTGAGAGAAGTAGCAAAATTATCCAAAGATGGCATCTTGAATTGAGATCCAAGTGCATCCTTAGTAGCATAGAAGGAAGAAACAAATACTAAATATTCATAACTTAGCTTTGAGAGAATACTTAGAATCAATTGTTCATCTTTCTTATCAATTCCACATTGTTGTAGTTGCAGCCTTAATGATTTCATTTTGGTGAAGAAATCTTGAATTGTATTGAAGTTTCCTAGATTTAAACTGATTAGTTCATTCTCCAACATATGACCCCTCATAGAATCTTGCGCACCAAAAAGAGATTCTAGCTTTTTCCATACTTTATTTGGAGAATTCAAAGATTCAACATGAAAGAGTAAATCAGGAGATATAGACACACAATTCTCCATATGCTCTATCACATTTGTTAAACCATTTAGACTTTTTTCATCTTCATTTGGTTCAATTTCTAGTCCCATTACTACTCTATGCAATCCAAGTCTTCTTATGTGAATTTCCATTTGTTTTTTCCATTCAAAATAGTTGTAAGTAGTTAGAATAGGAACTTTTGTAGATTGCATGATGAACAAATATAAAAGGAAATGTAGAAAGAAAGTGAACACAAGAACGCCAAGAACACCCCCACCCTTTTCACTAGTATCAAAGATCATCTCCCCCCAAATATTATAAAGTTGGCACTTTATATTTTAGTGCGTTTACAAAGTCTTTACCAAGATACAATGTTCAATAGGCTCAAAATAGCCAAAATTACAAATTTTGATGCAAAATGAACCTGAGACAAAATCTAGAAAAATAAGCTTTATGATTGTGTAGTTCTCTTCAAGACCTTTCCAATGCCTATTTGTTTCCAAAAAATGGAACACTAGGGCAAAAGTTATGGCCTAATGAAGAAATTGGCACAAGATAGCTTCAACCTGAAATATCTAGTACACGATGGCAAAAGATCTTCTTAATACCTCTATGGATGGAAAGTGCTCATCTCCAGCTTTCCAATGATATCTTATTTGCTGAAATCCAACACCCAAAACAAAAGATATGAATTTTTAAAAAATTGGTTGAATTTAGCCTGTAGGAAACAATTTTTCTAGCATTTTAAAAAAATTTCTGATTTGATTTCTGAAAAATCTGCTCACTATTTGTAGAAAATAACATAAACCCATAAATATTTTTAAGCTAAGAACAAAATCCAAAAATTGCTTTTTGATCCAGCAAGCAGAAGATGAAAAAATATTTTTTTTTAACCTTTAGCCAAGAGAAAAATGGCGTGCGATGCTTTTTGTACATAAATTTTCTTCAAATCTGTGCAAGATGTGAAAAATGTAAAAGAGACCCAGTTGAGATTTCGACCTTGGCTACAAAACTTAGACATCGTTTTTCTCAAAAATGAGTGGAAGCTAGATTTTTTGAAGAAAAAAAGAAAAACGGATCCAATGAAAAACAAATTTCTTCAAACCTCCACCTGCAACTATGTCAAATGATCTCCAATTTGGATGAAACAAAAGCCAAATCTGACTTTCTCAAACCTTCTAGATGCATTGGAATAGTAAAAATGCTTCTAGTATAACCAAAAATGTTGCAATCACCTGAATCTCACAAAACACATATGCAAAATAAAGAAGTAATTAAATCTTTGCAAATCCTTTCTAATTCTCCAGATCATTCAAAAATGCAAGAGAATTGCATATGGGAATTTACAAGATTTTTACAAGAAACTCAATCTCTCAATCAGGAATCTAAGAACTTAGATTTCTCAAAACAAAAGCTTTGATACCATGTTAGAAATTTGAAATAGATTGAATAACCCAAGAACTTTATAAGATAAAATCAAAGCTACATAGACTGGAAAAGCATAAAGAATGCACACTAGAACTCCGAGAGACTATGCAATGTCAATATGAGAAAATTACATTAAGAGCCTCCAAGCTGAAAAGATACAATGCAAATATGCATGAATGAATGCAAGAGTATTGCAAGATTGAATGCAAATACAATCTAGGTAGTTAGTTTATATAGAACTTAGGAGTGGTGGTAGGTGGAAAATCCAACCAATAGGAATCAACCACAAAAAATGGAGATGGACCACCAAAAGTGGAGATCCCCACCAAAAGTGGAAAGTAGTTCCACCCTTTAAGAAAGGGAACAACTCATCACTTATCTCCTATTTATTAAATAATAAACTCATTTTATTATCCTAAGCAAGCTTAATTAAGTGTAGAAAAAACCTAGGACTAAGGGAAAATAAATTAACCCACTAGGAAAATAAAAACCTACACCAACAGTTTTTTGTTGTGACGGAGTTTGCGAAGGTTTTCTATATGTATGTGCTCGCTTGATTGGTCAAAGATTGTAATGTATGATTGATAGGATGACTGTGTTGGCTCACATTAGGTCTATCAAGTATGATATATATTTCTTTTAATCTAAGAATGCCATAGTTTACATTGCTTTCATAAGTTGTTATGTATCAATTTGAAAATAGAGCTTTTTATTGTATTTTCTATTTGGAATTAAACTTAATTTTTAATGTTTTCCATGTTTCAAAGAAGATAAAGAGAAACCTTCTGATTGAATACTTGAAAGAGATATGCATGGTATTGGGCATTTTTTGAATCGTATTTTGAGTATACTCTCTGATATACAAAAAAGGTATATTGGACTCTTTGCTTTGTGACTATGTTGGAGAGTGTAAAATTATAAATTTTCTGTGATTATGAGAAAGTTATAATCTACTGAATGCGGGCTTTTTGAGTATTTTATTAGTATTTTAGATATTTTGGTTCATGATGCTCGAAAAGAAGGGGATTTTGATTATGAAATTGTTGACATTAAAGCTAACCTTATAAAGCTACATGTAGCACCCCTCCAATTTGCTTATGTTTTTAGATAGTTCTTTTACTTTGATAGACTAATACTATGATGTTGTTATTTGATTGTTGACATTATAGCGATGATGGTTTTTATATTGAGATGTGATGGTACACTTTATTGATGATTGTTGATTATGACATGATTTTGGTTAGCATAGTTGAATATGTGAGTTGATATTGATATATATTCATTTGTAATTAATTGATCTTTTAGTTTCGTTAGTTTTGATGTGACATTGTATTGGTGAAGGGAATAGGATTGTATCACTCGCTTGCGAGCGCCTTGCAATTCCATGGTTTTTTCTTCACGGTGTGATTGTTCATGATCTATATACATGTACGACATATGTTTTGATTGCAGGATTGTAGGTATAGGATATCGACTTCACCTAGATTCACAGGTTTGAGCATGTCCATTTCCCAACAGAATAGTTGATTGGGAGGTAGTAACAAGATTTCCTTGTCAAACCACAACCCTAGTCATAGTGTGTTGTCAGTCCTTATTTTGGTCATGCCTTGTTGTCATGCTGTCCTCGTTTGCCTTGTCGTTTAATTATTTTGCAAGGTATGCTCTGTGGGAAATTAATGTTATTTGATGTTTATAATGTTTTAAATTGATTATTTATTTAATCGTGATTAATGTTGTTAGAAGCTTTAAATTTAATTTAATTAATTAGATTTAATTTATTTTGTAAAGTAATTTAATTATGAGATTAAATTTAATTTACATTGTGATTAAAATACATTAGATTAAATTTGATATTTAAGTTGCTAGATTATAACAACTTTGTTTAATTAATTATTTAAATTAATTAAATGACATTGTGAATTTAATAAATGGATAATTAAAATTAATATTTGATTTTGAATTATTAAATAAATAAATATCTTAAAATATCTTAAAAGAAATATCTTTTGATTAATTTGGGAAGATATTTTCATATTGTGACATGAGTTAGAAATTAATATCTAGTGTTGGGAAATAATTCACGGAGAGAATAATTGCATTAACTGAAAGAGGGCAAAAGGCTATTTCACGGGAATGAAAATTATATTTTGGGGTTGTTGAAAATGGGAAGAAGTTTTCAGAATATTGGTTTATTTTCAACTTTTTGGAAAGAGGATTATTTTGGAAGAGGCTTTGATAATTTTGGAATTTGAAGGTAAGGCTCTACTTCAAACTTCATTTCTTCAAGCATCTGAAACAAGTTCTTTATTATTTTTATTTAAATACAAATTGGAAAAGGCTATTAAAATTAGTTATTGTTTTTGAAAAGATTGCATGTACAATGAAGAAAATTTTATTTGTTTTTAAAGCTTCATATGTTTTGAAATTGGAAAGATTGTCGTGAAAGCTTTAGAGCCTCAGATTAAATTCTTAATTTCTTTTGAAAATATGAATTGTTTTAAGACAATGAATTTTTCAGAGTGATTATATAGAAATTTGGAAAACCTCTGCAAGAATTGATTTCAATCTTCTTGTCAAAATTTGTGAAAATATTCGATTGTATTGGAAAATATTTTCTTGTAGAAGATTATTGTTTTCTTCTTCCGATTGGATTTATTTGGCTTGGGAAATTGAAAACCTCTAGAAATTTTTCTGAAAATAAATTGCTCATCTAGAATAATCATTATGGTATATATATATATATATATATATATATATATATATATATATTGATATATATATACATATACATATATATAAATATATATGCATATTTTTATATGAGTTCCTAATAAAATTTATTTATATTGAAAAACCCTATTTAAAAATTTGTACAACGAATTTAATATATTCACAAGGTTTTATAAATAAAAAATTAAAGTTTAAATTTGGGGAAGCTTGGGGCTGCCCCCACAGCCGCCCCTATAGGGGAGGCGGACCCAAGGCTGCCTTCACAGGTTGCGCCCCTCTTAAGGGTCTTGATTTTTAATACATAGCCACAAATACACAACCAAACATTGTCTGTAGCTTTAAGGGTTTGTCTGCCATGTATTGTGATTTTATTATATGGTTTTAAATTTGTAAAATATAATATATATATATATGTAAGTATATATTAATATATATTTATATATATGTATATATATATTTAAATATATATTTAATATTTTTTCTATAATTAATTTTTAAATATTTAAATAATATATATATTGTATATATATAATTATATATAATTACATATATAATTATGTATATATTCAAATATATATATATATATATATATATATATATATATATATATAAATGAATTTTAAATAGGTGCACATAAATGCACAAACTAGATGTTTTAAAACTGAAATGATTTAAAAGGAGGGAAATTGATTTCTATATGGATGTATATTGGGAAATTGAATTAAATAATTAGATTTAATTATTTATTGACTTTAATGAAATTGTATTAAGCTAGATTATTTTGAGCAATGTATTATTGTTTTTCTTGAAATGGAAAGTAGATTAAATAAATTTAATGACAGTTTTATTACTTGTCAGAATTGCCTATTTAATTATGATGTCTTTTGTTCACGTAAGTTGGGAAATATGCTAGTTGTGAATATGTAAGCTTCCAGATGTTGAAATATTACGTGGGGGTTGTTGTGATATTTTTTTTAGCCCTTTGTTTTCCTTGGGTAGTGCACCTGGTTGTGATTCAGTTTAAACACTCGATTACTACGAATGTGATGTGTTGCCTTTGCATTATGGTTGAGATTTAATATCCATTTTTGGTGCACTTTGTTTACCCTTGGTTTATGGATTAGATCCTTGTGTTGTCAATAGGGGAGTGGCTCTCAATGGGGGCCGATGCACAAAGTGGTGCCAAGGTAACTTATGTGAGAGTTAGATAATTCAATAGAAATTAAATAAAAGTATTAGGCGAAAGGGTAGCTTTTAAAAACATTTGTTAATGGTGCCTCTCTCATTGGCTCAAGGGCTCATTTAAACTTAAGATGAGTTAAAAAGACCCAAAATGACAAGACCATTATCTTGACCCTTTGAAAGATATTTGATTTCTTATCGGTTTGCATGTGGGGCTGGGGATCGTGAGAGGCTACCAGGGTAACCCAAGATGGGGGAGGGGGCCTAGGAAGATCTGCCAAGGTAACCCATGCTACTTTGTGATGACACTCCTCCTATGACAATAGTATTTATTGTTCAATTGATTTACTTGATTCTTTTACTCTAGAAGCAATGCAACCTTTATGTTAAGTATTGTACTTGTATAGTTTAGTCTTGTGGTTGTCTGTGTCTTTAGGTTTTGGTTTTACCTAGGAATCCCTTTTACTATTATGAACATAGAAATTCCCAAGCTCTCTTCGAGTAAGTTTATTTTTCCTAAGTATCGACCGCGTCCTCTTTTTGAGAAAAGGTAAAGTCAGGCCCTCATTTGCACAAATCAAGTCGATACCACCACTTGCCATTCGGGTGCTATTCGCAAAGTTTTTCTCATGTCTCCTTTCAAAATTTTGTGACGGGTTTACACTTGTCAGACATTTTGTAAACTCTCAATCCTCTTCGCATCGCTTCCTTTTCAAATCCTGATCGTCTGCCACATAGCACCAGTTCACGCACCTTTCAAGATGAACCCCACCATTCGGCGCACTTTGCAAAACACCTCCACATGTCTTCAAAACGCAATTTCTTCATCGCCCAAAGGGAACGATTAGCATCGGGCCCCGACCGTGTGCCACGTGATTTTCGAAGGCTTTGTTGAGAAGACAAAATGAGTAGGTGACAAGTATCACTAAATGCCATGATCTGTAACTTCTTCTATGAGTGAAATGCACATGTCCACGCTCTAGTATGTTGGGACCACTACCATCATTTGTAGGGGATACATCCGGCCTTTGAACGTCCTCATTCATGGCCCAAATCTTTTATGTTGCAATAGCCAGTGGAAAATCATTGCCATGACATCATTGCTCATGATCAGAGAATATTTCCTATTGCTTGCTCTTCAAGCTAAGTTTCCATTATAAATACTACTTAATTTGAAGCAAAGGGAGTTCCCAAATTTCCTAGAGTTCTTACTTTTGTTTTCAGTAAGAGATTTAATAGAAGAACTAGGCCTTTATTTGTTGTATTAGATTATTGTAAAGAACTTACAGACTGTGCCATTGTTCGACCTTTCTATTTTCTTTGATATTTTATAGGTTTTATTGTGTCATTGTTGTATTGGATGTATCATTCTCAAAATTCTATAAATCAATACAAATTGTTGGTGTAGATCATGTTTTGAACTCTTATGCCTAGCAAATGTGTACAAAGTTTATTTTATGTTATATAAGTGAATCATTCAGATTTCTATCTTTTTTTTTAATTTCTGGAACATAGTAGACCACCAATGAGCCCTTAAATCTTATCCCTAAAGATAGATTTACCATGCCTAATATCTAAATCTTGGCGTATCGCCCTAGTTAGATCATTTTATTTTATATTTGCTTCATTTTCCCATTCAAAACCTTAGTTACAAAACAAGTTGGCTTCTTTAAAATCTGGAGGTCACTCAGTTTGACGAAATAGGTCCCCCCTAAAAATGAGTTTCCCATAGAGGTTGTTAGCTTGCCAACTTTTGGTATCAACAGTTTTTTTCTGGCACGCTCGGTGGGACCCAAAACATAACCGAATCAAAAGGGTGTGTGAGCCATAATGTTAATTGCAAACCGAAATTATGTGGCTTAGGACGTTGGAAGTCCTCTTGTTGCCCTAGTAGCACCCGCTGTATGGGCCCCTATCCCGATCTTTGCTTTTAAATCTATTCCAAAATTTATCGAAGATGGCTCGAGAACACCATCTGAACATCTGCAAGACGTTGCAGATGTGTGTCTGGTGCACGAAGTAATAGATCAGAACATAGCACTGAGATTTCTTGTAGCTTCTTTCAGAGGAAGAGCGTTAAATTGGTACCACACTCCACCTGCCACTACCATCGACACTTGGGATGAGCTCAGAGACCCCTTTTACGAGATATTTTCCAATGACGGAGATAGATCTTTGCTATATCACCAGCTATCTACAATAAAGTAGGCCCCATCCAAAGCCATGACAGATTTGAACGCCCGATTTCATTCAACCTGGTAGAGAATCCAGAATGTCATCCAATCGTCGACTGAGTTAGCATTCATGTTCTACCTAAATTCAATCAATGCCAACATTTCCATGATGATCCAATCACTCAGTGGAGCCACATT
Organism: Sequoiadendron giganteum; assembly: GCA_007115665.2. Classification (NCBI taxonomy): domain Eukaryota; kingdom Viridiplantae; phylum Streptophyta; class Pinopsida; order Cupressales; family Cupressaceae; genus Sequoiadendron; species Sequoiadendron giganteum. The sequence goes on along the minus strand of CM021109.1, from coordinate 343,450,433 downwards.
ACTAGATGCGTACAACATAGCGGTGAAAGTAGAAAATAATTTGATTGACGCTGGGAAGTTGCCTCCTCGACCTATTATGCTGATTTCCCCTGAAATATCAATTTCTAATTAGGAGATGCCATCTACTATCTCAACCACACTACCATCACCATTTATGTACATAAGCCTTCATGATTGATTATCTATGATTGTGGCGGTTGGAGCATGTAAGCTTGTTGTCACCCCATTGGAAGTACCCGGCGTGTTTAGGGTACGCAGGATCATGATGGGCCAAAAAGTGGAAATATGTAAGTGATATGATGGCCCATGTGGCTAATGATTTTTTTTTACCCAAAATTGATGACACGAAAAGGGTTTTTAAAGGAGATTCTTAGCTTTCCACCAATATAAATTATGCTTTACTTTGAATTTAATAAATAATTATTATTCATTTTCTATTTGAATTATGACTAAAGTCTCGATTGATAGGCTGATTGAAAAACATCTATAGCTTTCAAAGGGTATCACATTTTTTGAATCTAGAACATGTGTCACATTCTATGCTTCACATACTATAGGATTAAAAAAAATTGAATTTCATGAATTTTTGACCAAGTTAAGGTGGTCAGACGTACGAGTTTTTATATTTTTTTAAAGTTGTAATAAAAAAATCATAATTAATTATTTACTTGGACTTTTTTTTTTTTTAAATATGCATCACATTGGGACATGAGTCTTCTACTTATATCTAAAATCTTATAAAAAAATATTATCATTTTATTGTGGTTAGGGTGGTCAAACAAACACCTACTTCTTATTTTTTCCCTAAAATTTGAGTACTACTGCATTGAAATTTTAAATTTTCACCAAATTATTATTTTTTAAATAAAAATAAACCTAGTAGTTTAGAAACTACATTCAATTTGCAATAGATTCTATTCTTACATATTTTTGAAATAATATAGTTAACTTATTCAAATTTTTACGTTGAGTTGCCCAACTCTGATTTTTCTGAATTTTATTGCCACTTAAGGGCCTTCTTTTTCCATGATGATCCTGCACATGCCCATTAATACAAAGTAAATTGAGATCCACTCAATCTTACCTTTGCCTTGGAACTTGTTTGATTTATTTGCATCTTTCCTTCTATTGATGGGCCCTGTCACATCCGATTAGACCCCATATTTTGTCCTTTAATCCTCATGGGATTTAGTCGCCTTCATTTGGGCAATACGATGCCGAAAATAGGTTATGACACTGTCAATTGGTGTTGCCTATATGGAGAGTTCAGATGCCAACTTTTCTAACTAATTAGCCTTGTCATTACCTTCTCAATAGACGTGGCAGATTTTGAAGGCTTCAAACATGTCTGTCAATTGCTTGATGCTCTGCAACAAATGATTTCAGCTTCCAATTTGGGGTAGTGCCATGCCTGATGGAATTGATTGTGATCATCGAATCCCCTTATAGATGTATTTTCCACACTCCCAAGTCGATCCCCAATTGCAGGCCTAATGTCGCTGCTCTGAACTCAGCGTCATTGTTCGTGCAAGTTCCTCGAGGCAAGGATTTCTCTACTATGCAATTGCCCTAAGAGTCCCCTACAAAGCAGCTCACGCCTCCTAGTCCTGGATTACCATGAGCCACCCCATTGAAATTTACCTTGATCCATCTTGGTTCTAGAGCCTGCCAGGTTACCTTTACTCTATTGGTTTTTGTTGACTGGGTTGTCCTGTTCCGAGATATTAGTGACGGTTTGAGGCCATTAAATTTTTTGGTTAGGAAATCATCCCAATTTGTGAAGGTTTTCTGTGTGGATGAGTTGATCCAAGCATCCTCATTTACCACTTATACTATGGCCCTTTCAATTTAATCCAAGAGTTCATCTTTGTTCAACTCCTTTCCTTGGAAGATTCTTCTATTTCTTTCCTTCCATATTTCCCATATCACAATGGATGGGGTAATCTACCATATTCCTCCAAAAATAGATTTATTAATTTTTTGAGGCCACATTTTGAACCATGATGTAAGGTCTGCTGGCATGGGGCATTGCAAGTTTAGTTTATTCCTTACTATGTTCCGACAATCATTGGACACGAAGCACTATAGAAGGAGGTGGTTTATTGATTCCTCACTTGCTTTGCATATAATACATATGCTTGGGCTTTAAATACTAAAGGTGGCTAGCCTATCCACTGTGAGGATTCTTCCTTGGTTTTCCAACCAAGAAAAGACCCCAGCCTTGGGGAGGCATTTCCTATCCCAAAATAGTTTGAATTGCCAGTCTTGTCTTGCCAATGCCAGTTCCTTAATCTTTTAACCAAGCCTCACTTTGTAAGTGCCTGTTGGTGATCTGCACTAACGAATCATGTCTTGCTTGTTGGTTGGGATGAAGAATCTATCTTTGAGGATCTTTGATATTGTGTCTTTCTGAGCTTGGGGAGCATTGAGGGTTTGGACTTCTTTCCAGCACTAGCTAAAGGATCCTTAGTTGTTAATATTCCAACCATAATTTGCTACTTTGATCCCCCATAGCCTTTTGGTTTCCTCCTTTATCATTTCTAGGCCGAGGGAGTTGCTTGTAGGGGGTTTCCTGCACTAGGAGTCATTCCAGAAGGAGGCACTTTCACCATTTTTTATTTCCCATGTCACATGCTTAGCTATTATATCCCTATTGTCTAGGATGAAGTTCCAAATTGTTGATCCTCTTAGAGGGTTAGACATGGTAAGTATTCTAATCAGGTCATCTGAGTCTAGGTATTTTATCCTCAAGATTTTGACCCACTTTTGTTTACCTTTTGTGTGAATGTCCCATACCAACTTGGCTCCCATGATCTGATTCATTATTGGCAGTTGTCTGAGTCTTGCCCCTCCAGCATCCTGCGGCTTGCATACCTTGTCGCAGGCTAGCAGGGGGAACTTATTTTGATCTCCTGACATGGACTAGAGGAATTTCCTGAAGATCTAGGTGAGGGCCTCTTCCACTGCTTTAGGTAGTTTTAGGAAAGGCATTGAGTAGAGTGGGATGGCTGACAAAACTGAATTTACCATCAGTAATCTCCCTACTGAAGACAACCACTTACCTTTCCAAATCCCCAGTCTGGTCTTACAACTGTTCACTAGGTTCTCCTAGTAGCATTTTTTATTGATCCCTGCAAATAGGGGTATCCCCAAGAAACGCCCTGGAAGTGAAGCTATTCTCAGATTCAAGATCCTAGCTAAGACCCTCTGCATGCTTGGTTGAGTGTTTAGAAGGAAAATCTCTTATTTTCCCCAGTTGATACTTTGCCCTGACGCCTTGCAGTAATCATCCAAGAATTTTTTTATCACCCTTGCCTCTCTTCTACTTTCCTCTCCCATTAGGATTGTGTCATCTGCAAATTGGAGGTGTGTCGCAGGATCCAATCCATTAGCTACATGGATGCCTTTCCATTTATCTTCCCTAATCAAACTTTGAATTCCTCTACCTAGAACTTCTGCCATGATTATAAACAAGAATGAGGAGAGGGGGTCACCTTGCCTCAGCCCTCTTGAGGAGGGGAAAAAACCATGAGCAGACCCATTCACTAATACTGAGAATTTAGTTGTGGAGATGCAACTTTTAACCCATTTGATCCAATTAGGCCCAAAGCCAAATTTCTTGAGAACTTCTAGAAGAAATTGCCTGTCAACCATGTCATATGCTTTGAGAATATCTAGTTTTATTATCATACAAGCCTTTTTGGTTTTTCTTGCAGTATGGATGGTTTCATAGGCTGTGATTATTCCTTCCACTATTGACCTACTTGGAGAAAAGCCACTTTGTTCTTCAGATATTACTTTGTTCAGAACTTCTTTGAGTCTGTTGGGTATTTTCTTGGTGACCACCTTGTATACTGTGTTGCAAAGGGAAATTGGCCTAAAATCACTCATTGTTTGTGGGTCTTTGCTCTTGGGGATTAGGGCTAGAAAGGTGTGGTTCGCTGCCCTCAACATTATCATTTTTCTTCTTGATTCCTCTACTGTTGCTCCAAGATCTTCTCCCACAGTATTCCAAAACTTTAAAAGAAGCCAGCAGGGAAATCATCTGGGTCATGGGCCTTATCTGGGTTCATTTGAAAGACTGGCTTCCTGACTTCTTTCAAGGGAATCTTTTGGTATAAGTGAAGGTTTTGGTCCTCATTGATGATTGTGGGGATTGCACTCAGTAGTTTGTCTCTTGTTGCCCTGTTCTCAGGGCAATCCCTGTTTAGGATTTCCTCAAAGAAATTGGTTGCTTCCTTGTTTACCTCCTCCATATATTGTGTCAATTCACCATTGGCCTTCTTGATTTCTGTAATTTTGTTCCTGTTTCTATTGATAATTGTTGATTTATGGAAGAATTTGGTATTTCTATCTCCTTCTTTCAACCATGTTTCCCTTGATTTTTGAAGCCAGTACCATTCTTTTTTTTTAATAATTCTGAAAAATCCTCCTTCAAAAATTTTTCATTTTCAAGGTCTTCTACATCCATCCCATTCTCTATTACATGTTCATTCAAAGTTCTAATTTCTTGTTCCACTCTTTCCTTCTCCTGGAATATGTTTTTGAAGTGGAGTTTGTTCCATTATTTGAGCTTGGTTTTGATGTGACCTAGTTTCTTTCTTATTTTGAAAAGGTTGGAGTTGTCCCCAAACCTGATTTCATTCCACCATTTCTCAATTAGTTCTGGCAGGCGCTCATCTCTTAGCCACATGTTTTCAAATTTGAAGGGGCTCCCCAAGGGTGGGTTATCTTGACCAAAGGTAAGTGAAATAGGGAAGTGATATGACCCTATAAAAAGTAGAATTTGAGCTTCATGGGTGGCTGCCAGATCACCCCAATATCCCCATTGGAGGAATCTATCTAGCCTTTTTGCTATGTTGGTAAATCCTTTCTGCCTATTGGACCAGGTGAATATTCCATTTTTGGTTTGCACTTCTTTTAGGAGATTTATGTCTACGAACTCCTGAAAATCCTTCTGGATGGTGGTTAGCCTTCCCAGCCCACCAAGCTTTTCTTCACTGTTCAAAGTTGCATTGAAGTCTCCAGCTATTATTCCTAACTCTCCACTCCTGGTTTCCAACTCACTTGTTATTTTGTCTCAAACTTGTATTTTTGCTGATGTGGCTATTGGTCCATATACATTAACACTAAATAATGAAGTATTCTTTCTCAGGTCCTTGAACTTGAGTAATTGCAAATTGTCCTCTTCTTTTTCCACAACTCCTACTAATGATAGGGGATTCCACAGGGTTCCTAGACCACCTGAGGCTCCTACCGCATCCTTGAATTGGCCTTTCCATTGTCTCCATATGCCCAATCTATTCTGACTTTCTTCCTTATTCCATTTTGATTGGTCAATTTGGAACTTGACCATACACCATTTTTCAGGGGCATTAATGCCCTTGACATTCCATGATATGATCATCATCCTACTTTGGGAAGGAGGTTCTCCTTCCCAACTATCAAATTTTGTTGCCCTGAGGCATTGCCTGCAATCATCAACTTGGCTTTGTTTGTCTTCCTACCTCTGCTGGATTTTTTCTTTATGTTTGGTGCATTTATCTTTGACTCTGATTGTTCCAGCTACCTTATTTCTAGTAATTCCCCTACCTTGGCTTCTTCCCAAGGTTCATCTTCTCCCTTTGAGGAATGGTAACTCTCCTCACCTTCTGATTGAGAAATTTCAACTTTAGCCTCTTATAGAACAACATCTTGCAATGTGGCAGTTTGCTCCATCCTTTTCACTTCCCCCCCAAATGATTGAGACTCTGAACCTATCTTTCCTACTTCTTTGGTTAGTTTCCATAGTTTTGTTTTTATGTCCTTTTGAAGTTCTTGAGCCCCTTCCATGAGGGCATTGAGTGCTTCCTCTGCCCTAAAGGTTCCCCTATCCTGGGCTTCCTTGGCTGGTGGGGCGAAGCCAAGGGGTTCCAGGGGTTTTTTTCGTGGATTTTGTTGATCTGTTATATTGTTACCAACCTCGGATAACTCTTATGTCGATTTGGAGCTTCAATCATGGGGGTTTAAGGTATCTCTAAAGAGGCATTTTCTAGGTTTAGGTCCTTCCCAGATTTCTATCTCCTACTGCTAGCTTCCATACTTTGTCAGAATTTATAGGTTCTTGTATACCCCTACACCTTCATCTATTTCCACCAGGATGCATGCTTCAGCTCCTTCTATTCCATTTATGAAATCCTCATTCACCCCTAAGCACACCCCTAGGGCATCACCTACACATAGCATGGCATCTATATTCCAAAATTCTGTGGGCAAATCTACCAACTTGATCCAAACGGGAATTTGGTTTATTTTGTAATTCTAGAGATCAAAGTTAACCCTCAAATTCAAGCAGTGAAAGCAATGACCATACATAAACAGTGGTTTTCCTTCTACTATTTCTAGCTTTAGATCTTGATCACTACATTCTATGAGAAAAAAGGAGTTTGGTAATTGATTTATGCTTACCCGATCTTTGAATTTGTTTTTCCACCAAGCTTTGATTTCTTCGCTTGGGAATCCATGTCCAGTCCACTTGGCGAACATGGATTTCTCCATCAATCGATTCACTCTTTGTTCAATAATCTCCGGTGGCATTTGGAAGAGTTTCCCTCCCCGTGGTCGAAGCCCGTACCCTCCAGTTGGTTTGTTTTGATAGTTCCTCCAGTTTTCTTTTGGTTAAAAAGGTCACGATCTCTCTGGTTCATTCTTCTTATGAATTCCACTTCTTCCCCCAATTGCTGGTTTGGTTTGCCATTATACACTAGATTAGGGTCTCCCGATCTCTTGACCTTCCAATTTTTACTGGACTGCATCAGGTTTCCATTATCTTTGTTGTGCTAGTTGTGGTCTGATGGCTTTCCTTGACGAACATTTTCTTAGAACCACCCATGCCTTTGCTCGTTCATGCGCCACCCTTGCCTCTTCAGTTTTTGGATTCCCTATCTGGTTGTGGAGAGGGTTGCATTTGTCCACCCATTCTCTATTTTTGAATACCCATTGTGGGATGTGATCCGCTTTCTGTTGGAGGGCCTCATCAGAATTCCTCTTCCTTGTTTCTTCCTCCATCAACAAGTCACCCCATCATTTTTTCTCCCCTCCTATATTTTTTGCTCCTACTCTTGCACACCCTCTTGTGCCATAACAAATACGATTTTATTGTATGGTCTATATCTTAAAATATCTTAAAGGAAATATCTTTTGATTAATTTGCGAAGATATTTTGGGATTGTGACTTGAGTTAGAAATTAATATCTAGTGTTGGGAAATAATTCACAAAGAGAATAATTGCATTAACTGAAAGAGGGAAAAAGGCTATTTCACAGGAATGAAAATTGTATTTTTGGGTTGTTGAAAATGGGAAGAAGTTTTCGGGATATTGGCTCTCGATTTATTTTCAACGTTTTGGAAAGAGGATTATTTTGGAAGAGGCTTTGATAATTTTGGAATCTTAAGGCGAGTTTCTACTTCAAATTTCATTTCTTCAAGCATCTGAAACAGGTTCTTTATTGTTTTTATTTAAATACAAATTGGAAAAGGCTATTAAAATTAGTTATTGTTTTGGAAAATATTGCATGTACAATGAAGGAAAATTTATTTGTTTTTAAAGCTTCATATGTTTTGAAATTGGAAAGATTATTGTGAAAGTTTTAGAGCCTTAGATTAAATTCTTTATTTCTTTTGAAAAGATGAATTGTTTTAAAACAATAAATTTTCTAGAGTGATTATATAGAAAATTTGGAAAACCTCTACAAGAATTGATTTCAATCTTCCTGTCAAAAATTGTGAAAATCTTCGATTGTATTGGAAAAGATTTTCTTGTAGAAGATTATTGTTTTCTTCTTATAATTGGATTTATTTGGCTTGGGAAATTGAAAACCTCTGGAAAATTTTATGAAAATAAATTGCTCATATGGAGCAATCATTTTGGTATATTTATATATATATATACATATACATATATATAAATATATATGCATATTTATATATGAGTTCCTAATAAAATTTATTTATATTGAAAAACCTTATTTAAAAATTCATACAATGAATTTAATATATTCGCAGATTTTTATAAATAATAAAATTAAAGTTTAAATTTGGGGAAGCTTGGGGCTGCCCCCACAGCCGCCCCCATAGGGGAGGCGGGCCTAGCGGTGCCTTCACAGGTCGTGCCCCACTTAAGGGGCTCAACTGTGAATACATAACCACAAATACATACCAAACATTGTTTGTAGCTTTAAGGGTTCGTCCGCCATGTATTACAATTTTATTATATGGTTTTAAATTTGTAAAATAATATATATATGTAAGTATATATTAATATCTATTTATATATGTATATATATATATATTTATTATTTTTTTTGTAATTAATTTTTAAATATTTAAATAATATATATATTATCTATATATAATTATATATAATTACATATATAATTATGTATATATTCAAATATATAAATGAATTTTAAATAGGTGCATGTAAATGCACAAACTCGATGTTTTAAAAATGAAATGATTTAAAATGAGGGAAATTGAAATAAATAATTAGATTTAATTATTTATTGACTTTAAATTAAATTGAATTAAGCTAGATTATTTTGAGCAATGCATTATTGTTTTTCTTGAAATGGAAATTAGATTAAATAAATCTTAATGACAGTTTTATTACTTGCCTGAATTTCCTATTTAATTATGATGTCTTTTGTTCACGTAAGTTGGGAAATATGCTAGTTGTGAATATGTAAGCCTTCCAGATGTTGAAATATTACGTGGGGGTTGTTGTGATATTTTTTTCAACCCTTTGTTTTCCTTGGGTAGTGCACCTAGTTGTGATTCAGTTTAAACACTCGATTACTACAAACGGGATGTGTTGCCTTCGCATTATGGTTGAGATTTAATATCCATTTTTGGTGCACTTTGTTTACCCTTGGTTTATGGATTAGATCATTGTGTTGTCAATAGGGGAGTGGCTCTCAATGGGGGCCGGCGCACAAAGTGGTGCTAGGGTAACTCATGTGAGAATTAGATAATTCAATGGAAATTAAATAAAAGTATTAGGGGAAAGGGTAGCTTTTAAACACATAACTTGTTAATTGTGCCTCGCTCATTGGCTCAAGGGCTCATTTAGACTTGAGATGAGTTGAAAAGACCCAGAATGGCAAGACCATTATCTTGTCCCTTTGAAAGATATTTGATTTTGTATCGGTTTGCATGTGGGGCTGGGGATCGTGAGAGGCTACTAGGGTAACCCAAGATGGGGGACGGGGCCTAGGAAGATCTGCCAAGGTAACCCATGCTACATTGTGATGACACTCCTCCTATGACAATAGTATTTATTGTTCAATTGATTTACTTGATTCTTTTACTCTAGAAGCAATGCAACCTTTATGTTAAGTATTGTACTTGTATAGTTTAGTCTTGTGGTTGCTTATGTCTTTAGGTTTTGGTTTTACCTAGGAAGCCCTTTTACTATTGTGAACATAGAAATTATCAAGCTCTCTTCGGGTAAGTTTATTTGTCCTAAGTATCAACTGCATCCTCTTTTTGAGAAAAGGTAAAGTTAGGCCCTCATTTGCACAAATCAAGTCGATATCGCCACTTGTCATCTGGGTGCTATTCGTAAAGTTTTTCTCATGTTTCCTTTCAAAATTTTGTGATGGTTTCCACATGTCAGCTGTTCGCAAACTCTCAATCCTCTTCGCGTCGCTTCCTTTTCAGATCTTGACCATCTTCCACATAGCAGCAGTTCACGCACCTTTCAAGATGGACCCCACCATTTGGGGCAGTCTGTGAAAAACCTCCACATGTCTTCACAGTGCAATTTCTTCATCGTTGAAAGGGAACAATTAACATCGAGCCCCGACCACGTGCCACGTGATTTTTGAAGGCTTTGTTGAGAAGACAAAACAAGCATGCGATAACTATCACCAGATGCCATGATATGTAACTTCCACTATGAGTGGAATGCACATGTCCATGCTCTGGTCTATTGGGACCACTACCATCATTCGCGGTGGAGGCATCTAGCCTTTCAACGTCCTTGTTCATGGATGAAATCTTTTTTGTTGCAACGGCCATGGGAAAATCATTGCCAAGGCATCATTGCTCATGATCAAAGAATATTTCCTCTTGCTTGCTCTTGAAGCTAAGTTTCTATTATAAATACTACTTCTTAATTCGAAGCAAAGAGAGTTCCAGAAGTTCCAAGAGTTCCTAATTTTGTTTTCGGCAAGAGAATTAATAGAAGACCAGGTCTTTATTTGTTGTATTAAATTATTGTAAAGAACTTACAGACAATGTCATTGTTCGACCTTTCTGTTTTCTTTGATATTTGATAGGTTTTATTGTGCCATTTTTGTACTGGATGTATCATTCTCAAACTTCTATAAATCAATACAAATTGTTGGTCTAAATCATGTTTTGAACTCTTATGCCTAGCAAATGTGTACAAAGTTTATTTTATGTCATGTAAGTGAAACATTCAGGTTTCTATCTTTGTTTTGTATTTCTGGAACACAATAGACCACCAATGGGCCCTTAAATCTTATCCCTAAAGATAGATTTACCATGCCTAATATCTAAGTCTTGGTGTATCACCCTAATTAGATCATTTTATTTTATATGCTTTATTTTCCCATTCAAAACCCTAGTTACAGAAGAAGTCAGCTTCTTTAAAATCTAGAGGTCACTCAGTTTGGTGCAATAGGTCCCCCCCCTAAAACTGAGTTTCCCATAGAGGTTGTTACCTTGCCAACTTTTGGCATCAATAATTTTTTTTTTGGCACGCCCGGTGGGACCCAAAACATAACCAAATCAAAATGGTGTGTGAGCCATAATGTTAATTGCAAACCGAAATTATGTGGCTTGGGACGTCAGAAGTCCTCTTGTTGCCCCAGTAGCACTCGTCGTATGGGCCCCTATCCCGGTCTTTGTTCTTAAATCTATTCCAAAATTTATCATAAATGGATCGAGAACACCATCTGAACATCTGCAAGACGTTAGAGATGTGTGTCTGGTGCACGAAGTAACAGATCAAAACATAGCGTTGAGATTTCTTACAGCTTCTTTCAGAGGAAGAGTGCTAGATTGGTACCGTACTCTGCCTGCCAATACCATCACACTTGGGATGAGCTTGGAGACCCCTTTTATGAGAGATTTTCCAATGACGAAGATAGATCTTCGCTATATCACCAGCTATGTATAATAAATTAGGCCCCATCCAAAGCTATGACAGATTTGAACGCCCAATTTCATACAACCTAGCAGATAATCCAGAATGCCATCTGATCGCCAGCTGAGTTAGCATTCATGTTCTACCTAAAGTCCATTAATGCCGACATTTCCATGATGATCCAGTCACTCGGTGGAGCCACATTACCAGATGCGTACAACTTAGTGGTGAAATTAGAGAATAATCTAATCGACGTTGGGAAGTTACCTCCTCGACCTATTATGTCGATCTTCCTCGAAATATCAATTTATAATTAACAAATTTCATCTACTAGCTCAGCCACGTTACCATCACCATCTATGTATGCATATCCAAGCACACAATCAAATGCTACATCTACATCTGGTGCTCCGAAAGATGAAATGAGCGACATAAGGGAGATGTTGCAAAATTTGATAAACGAAGTAACCACTATCAAATGCAATCAGGTTGCTCCTCTGAGACCAGTCTATCAAAGTTATCAGGGTGATAGACCCTCCTACCAACAAAACCCATATCAAGGGGGTGCATGCACAACTCTGTTGACTTAAACAAATAACTAGATAGTACCTGTATCAGCTGTGCTGGGAATTACTTAGACAAGTATGAGAAGAGAACTAGCCACTGGACATAAAAATGTCACAAAAGATTTCAAGGCTTGGTGCTATCCCTGCGACGATGCTCATATGCCTCAAAATTTCCCACGTGGAAATCTACAAAAAAAATCCCCGAACAACGTAGGGAAGCGCAATGACGAGCTTGGGAGGGCATGCATACACTTATTCCACATTAGAAGATATGGTTCCCACCTCATAGATGTAAGGAATGTCTTTGGAGCAAGAAGGTGACATTGTTCATGATCATGCTCTCCTTTTGTGGATGGAAGGGGATGAAGCAGTATTCACTTATGAAGCATCCATGGTGGTGACCCCAAAGGTGTAGTCTGATTACAACACTTGATTAAAGAGGATATTTTTAGGTGAGTCGGTCACTCCACAACCTAGGAGTATTCTGAACCAACTCCCTAGCCCTTCTCAAGTTGCTCCAGAGCCTTAGGTATGAAGAGAAGTTACTACCACCAAGGCGAAAGAAAAAAAGCCTCAAAATCCGTCACTCATCAACGAGGTGGAAAAATTGAAGAAATCTTCTACTAATGTGTCCCTCTAGGATATCTTGGCTATCCTAGAACAAAAATCATTGCTATAGGAAGCCCTGCAAAAAGATATGATTGAACAACCAACATAAAAAGCTTCCGAAAAAGCCATCGATGCATCAGCTCTAGCCAAAGTCCTTGCAAACATTGCAGAAGAAGTTTCGATAAAGGGAAAAGAGGAGAAGCCAAAACCTAGACCCTTCTTCCTAACTCTCATTTTTGGGAAAAAATTATTACACAACTCCATGATTGACTTTGGTGCCAGTACCACAGTCATGCCCAAGAAAATATTTGAAGCCTTAGGACTTAGCTACGAAACCTTAAAAAGGGGAGTGATGCAGCTAGATGGAAATAAGGTCGAAATAGTTGGCCTCATTAAAGACCTCCCTTTAACTTTGTTTTCCTATCCTAGCATCACAATACCACAAGATACCGTGATCATTGATGTTTCCCCCATGTTCATCCTCTACTTATCATGGGAGTTTATAGCAAAAATAGGTGTATACCTTTCTTTGGATTGGTCTCACCTAATTCTATGGACCAAACACAGATCTAAGGTGAAGATTGTATCAGAATCCCTGCATTCAGAGCATGTAGCCGATGAATCCATGATCAACTACGAGGCTACTCAAACCCCTTCAAAGAAAGAAGAAGCTGCAAATAGCCAGCTGAAGATAGAGGAGAAGGCAACCAAAGGCAAAGTCACTTTTGAGGAAGTTTTTTTTAGAAAAAATGTAGACACCAACCCTTTCAACAACTATCATGCAACTGGATTGGGCACCTACATCATCTATGATGAAGATCAAGAGTTGAAGATAGCAAGAGATTCCATAGCCAATCAAACCTCAGAGATATGGACACTGCACTTTGACGGTGCAAGATTCAAACTTGGTGCTGGTGTTGGGATATGCATAACATCCCCAAATGATAAGAAGATTCTCAGATCTTTCCTCTTTCAGTTTTCTTGTTAAAACAATGAGGTTGAATATGAGGCTCTTGTGCAAGGACTAAGCCTTGTGGAGCGCATGGGTATGAAGCAAATAAAAGTGTTCAGAGATTCTGAACTCATAATCAATCATGTCAGAAATGCTTCTATTGCAAAAAATGTTTGCATGCGATCTTATAGACACAAAGTGTGGGACCTCATTGAAAATTTTGAAGCCTTCAACATCCATGCAATATCAAAGGAGCGAAATTCAATCGCGGATCGCATGAAAACGATAGGATCTCAATTTGATCTTGTTTTTGACTTGATGGAAAATGTACACTTAGTACGATTAATCATCTGACCATCCATTCCAGAGAATGATCAAAGTTGGAAAGTGTTTGAAAGTGATGAACACATTGCCTCATTCATTCAGCAGTCAGATGGGTTTGCTGATCAACTCCAACCAAAGATAGAAGAGGCATATGAAGGACAAATCATTCAATTAAGGTCAAACAACTTTTGAAAGGGTTGGTCACACTCAAAAATATTTTTGACTGTGATGATGCAAGAAATAGTAGGAGAAATTTTGTGGAAAACCAAGTGGACTACACCGACCTTGAGGTTGGAAATGGAAGAAAACTAAAAGTCGGGAAAGAAGTCCCACAGTGCGACAAAGATAGGCTAATCCACCTCTATGAAACATACGAAGGAGTAATAGCCTGGTCTTATAATGAACTCAAAGGGTATGATCCTGGTATCAACCAGCATACCATTCAACTCACAGAGGGTGTTAAACCTATCTGACAAAAAAGGGCCTGTCAATCCGAAGATTGAAGCCTTGATGGCAAAAGAACTAGGAAATTTGATCAAGTCAAGGATCGTATTTCTAATCAAACACAACACTTGGGTGTCTAACCTTGTTTTAGTCCAAAAAAATAATGGAGATATTCATCTCTGTATTGACTTCAGCAGCCTGAATAGAGCATCACTAAAAGATCATTACCTGTTGCCTTCCATGGAATCCATTCTGCAGACCGTAGTAGGTTCGGGAATGTTTTCTCTACTAGATGGCTTCTCTGGCTATAATCAGGTCTGAGTCAAAGAAGAAGATCAATATAAAACTATGTTCACCACCAAATGGAGAACATTCACATATGCTCAAATTCCCTTTGGCCTATCAAATGCAAGAGCTACCTTTCAGCGGGCGATGGACATTGCCTTTAGTGAACTAATCAATAAGATCATCCTCATCTATTTAGATGACCTAACTATATTTTCCATAACAAAATATGACCATTTCGATCATCTAGAAATGGTTTTCAAAAGATACCAAGAGTTTAGGGTATCCTTGAACCCCAAAAAATTTGTTTTTGATGTACCACAAGGCATGCTACTAGGGCACGTGGTGCCCATGGATGGGATTGCTATTGATCCTGAAAGGGTAAAGGAAATCAGAGAACTTCCCCTTCCAATTAACAAAAAGGGAGTTCAGTCCTTCCTGGGAAAAGTAAATTTCGTAAGCAAATTCATCTCTGATTTTGTAGGAATAATTCGACCAATCACTCTAATGCTAAAGAAGGACCAATTATTCAAGTGGACAAAGGAAGTAAAGGAAGCCTTCGAAAAGGTAAAAGACACCATTTCCTCAGCCCCTATGCTGATAAACCTGAATTTATCCAAATATTTCATGATGTATGTTTTCAGTAGCGAGACAAGCATCACTACTATCCTAACCCAGAAGGATAGCAGAGGAAAAGGAGAACACCCAATAGAATTTCACTCCTGGACCTTGAAGGAATATGAGGCGAACTACAACTTCATCAAAAGACAAGCATTCGCCATAGTAAAAGGACTCAAAAAATTCTGACATATAATATGTTGCAACAAGGTGATAATCTATGTCTCACACTCCAGTGTGCATGAATATATTATGGAGGGAGAAATCACCGAGAAGAGAGCTAATTGGATCACTAAGATCCTAGAATATGACATTAAATTCAAGCCCAAAAATACCATCAAAGGAAGAGGGCTATGTGAATATTTGGTGCACAGCGAAGAAGTAGAAACTGAAATAGAGTTAGTGGAACAAATCCTGTTGAATGAATCAGAACCCAAGGGATGTTGGCTAACAGACAGGACAAGATTTATGCACACTAGAAAATATCCATTAGACCTCCCTTTGCAGAAGATAAGGTTCTATCGATTACTAAACAACGGGTATGCACTCATTGAAGGGGTTTTCTTCAGGATACATTTCACTGGCATCCTACTACGATGTGTCACTATGGAACAAGCAAGGAAAATTCTTGACACATTCCACAGTAGCCCCAAAGGGGGACACTTCTCTACAAAAACTACTGCCATGAAAATCTTGCACGCTGGGTACTTCTGGCCCACGATATTTAATGATTCCTACAAAGAGATAAAAACTTGCAAGGAGTACCAATACTACACAAGGAGGAGAAATAATTATTCCATGCCACTTAATTCGGTAGTATCGGATGAACCATTTGTGTAATGGGGGTTATAATTCATAAGAATGATTAACCTAGTTTCCAGTGTCGGCCATAAGTGGCACTAATGAATTTGACCCCAATTTCTGACGGACATTTGTCAGACTTTCGACGATCTATTGTCGGTTGACCGATGAATCACATAAATCAGCATCGTCACTCACTTTTCATCTATATCTCGATGGATTGTAAAATGTCAAACTCACAATGAAAAATCATCGGAACCGTGATGCCACCTTCGTCGATCGCGCAACGAGTAGTGGCTAGACCACGGGCAGCATACCGTCGCTGAAGCGTCAGATCGGCGACATACATTCATCAGAACCGAGATGATAGTTTCATCGCTCTAGCTACGAACAGTACCTGAAGCACTAGTGGCATACCATCGATTAAGCATCGGAGCAGCGACATACATTCGTCAAAACTAAGACAACATTTGCGTCGCTCTAGCGATGAACAATACCCAGAGCGCAGGCGGCATACCGTCGATGAGGCGTTAGAGCATTGACATACATTTGTTAGAACCAAGATGATAGTTGCATCACTCTATCGACAAACAGTACCCGTAGTATGGGTGACATACCATCAATGAAGCATTAGAGCAACAACATACATTCATCAAAACCGAGATGACAGTTTCGTTGCTCTAGCGATGAATAGTACACCGAGCACCGGCGGCATACCTTTGCCAAACCATCGGATTAACAACATAAGTTCATCAAATGCGCGATGAAATGGGAAAGTCTTTACGGTGAAAGTTCGTCTGATACATTGCAGATTCGTTAGATGCTTTTTTTAGTTCGTCACAATTTCGACGGAACAATGTAGTTTAAAAAAAAAAAAACTAATCATTGAAATGTAGGCATATCGGTGAAATATCAAGACTATTACAGCAATCAAAAAACATGTCAATTGTTGTGTTTAATTAGGCTTACAGAGGCAGGGATTTATCATTTTTTGCATACATCTATAGTCCAAGTTCTAGGCCTGCATTATTTGGTTACTATGTATGACAAATGAGCAATGAATAATTGTAGAATATGGAGGCTATGAATGATATTATGATGGCCACATTTGATGTTGATCAACAATTGGAGAAAAATATAAAACCTATGATGAGTCATGAGATCAAGGGGATTGTCATGGAAAGCAAGCACAACCTACGAACTGGATTCTAACTTTGCTAAAAAAGAAAAAATCAAACTAGTGAATATGAAACTACACACTAGAATCTAAATTTGTGGAAAATGAGCAATTTGGTGAGAAAAAGTACCTATAGTGCATCTTGGATACTTAGCTAGTGTACTAAAAAATAGGATTGCAAACCCAAAATTATTCACTCTGAAAATTCAATAGAAAAATATAGAATGTTATCCTGGATACTTAGGTCTTAGATAGTCAATAAAACAATATGAGAATGATTATGAATGGTTTTACCTAGTCCCACTCTTGATATCCATGTTTGAGAGCCTTCTCTTTAAGACCCCATGAATCCACTATGATCCATTACTGCCAAAAGAGATATTAATGTGTAAACAAGGAGCAACATTTAGACAAACTGGTTGTTGATTTCTTCTAAGAAATTTAGAGACTAGAAAAAGAAGATACCTGATGGGGATCATGTGGGATTCCTAGAGAAAGCACTACAATACGGCCTTGAGTAGCAATGAAAAACTTTGGATTAGCTTCACAGTAAATCCTAACAACATGACATTGAAATTTGCTCAGGTATGGGGTCCTCTCCCCTAGATTAAATTAAGGAAAACATTATTGTAAACACAATATGTATAGAAGAATATGAATGTAAAGGAAAATGGATATTAGAAAAACATAAATGTAAATAAAAGTAGTGTGAGCAGAAAATGAATCGAAATTAGTCTTGAACAAATAAAATCATACCCAATTAGCATTAAGTTATACTGACCTTGTACTCATTGCCATTGTCAATCTTGAAGGTTACTTTGATGCTTTCTGTAGAAAGATATGTAATGCCATATTTGAAATTATGCAGATTATTTTTTTAATTCTTCTCCATTTTGATATTTTTTTTCTAAAATTCATAGAAAGATATGTAATGCCATATTTGAAACTTACATATTTTAATTTTACTAGTTCTGTAATTATAGGATATGATTCCAACAATTGTGAAATGCATTGGCAATATGTTGTATGAATGAAGTAAACTATGCAATTGGCAGGTGTAAAGCCAAATTCCTTAACCCTTGCTAGCATCCTTCTTGCATGTTTTAAAACATGTGCTTTGGAACAGAGCATGAAAATCCATCTAAGTATAATGAAAAGGAGATTTTTGTCAGATATTATATTACAGTAAGTTGAATGAATGTAAGTAGAGATATTTTAGCATACCTGCAAATGGTACAAAATTTCATGGTTAAGTGGAAGCCTCCCATCAACAACAAGATCCAAATATCCGTGTATCTATCTCAATCGAGCCTCTAAACCCTTCAGAGCTGTCAAATTTTTCACTAACCTGTTATGCACAAAAGTCAAATTTTAGAGACCACTAAAATATAAAAAAAAATAGAGCTTTGAAACCAAATCCACACACAATATAATGTTCATAGTGAAAAGTTAGCACTTTCTTTGCATATTGGTTTGATGCTTGAAACGATGCATTTCTTATATTGAAAAGTGCATTACTTACCATATTGAGCTTCTTTGTGTTTTGAGAATAGTTTAATATTCTCTACTTAACAGGGCCAACCACGTGAAGGTGGAAGCTCATTTGACCCCTCCCCCCCCCACTCACATCACTCTCAATTCCCCATACCCAATCATATAACATTAATCATTCATTCATCCATTAATAACATATAACATTCATTCATTTATCCTGCATTAATAACATATAACATTCATTCATTAACATATTCACATTAATTCATTCATCCATTAATAACATATAACATTCATTCATTAACATATAACATTTATTCATTAACATATTCACATTCATTCATTAACATATTTCAGTTTTTTAGTTTTTACATATTATCAAAAATATGGCTGTCATAATATGATTACAATCACTTTTCTTTTGTTTCTTTTTTGCAGCTTAAAAAAGTTAAAGTGGAGTACTATTTTCAAAATCATCTATCCCACCTTGAGTTGTTCTGAGCTCTGCTCATGATTTTAATGTATGCCTAGTTGTGTACTCACAACGTGGATGTGGCTGCAAGGGGGGGTCTGCTGCAATAGCAAAGAAATGTTAAATTGATATGTTTTATTATTATTGTTACACGTATTTCATTAATTAAAAGAACATCAGAGTGGTACTCTTTACCTGATTGGGCCACATCATGTTCCTGATATTGTCTTATAGCCTCATGCTCAACATGTTGAACACCCTCTAAATCCTGATCTGGAGTTGAAACATGAAAGATTACATTAATTAATACACCAATTGCAATTAAATGTGTTTAAAAGAACATTAGAGTGGTTCTCTTTACCTAATGGAGCCACATCATGTTCCTAATCTTGTCTAGCCTGATTGTGCTCAACATGTTGATTACGCTCTACATTCTCTAAAATTGAAACATGAAAGGTTACATTGATTAATACACCAAATGCAATTAAAGATGTTTAATTGTATTCATCCATACTGCATTTTGTATAGCACATGAATACAAATAGTACCGGGATGACACCATGGCCTTCATCTATAGGTTGTGCTCCACCCTCACCAGGCTGCATTCCAATGTCATGTGCAGTATTATCATTGCTTATCCGTGTAAAACAAATAGGCACATTATTATGGTGGAAATTAATAATAGATTGCACAAGTATTCAATTTGAAATAAACTTTATTGAGTTTATTTACCTGCGTGTTGGATGTAGTGGAAGATTGTGTTTGCCCAGTCGAGACTCTTAGTTGTTCAGTCAGGGCTCCATAGCCTTGGTGGAAGGCAATCTTTAGGTCCTCTTCTGTGGGCACTCTGTTGAAATCACAACCCTACATTTTTGCATGCGATCATGAATTTTGCTTCTATGGTGTGATAAAACCAAAATTGTCTGCAATTTATTATTTGGATGCAATATTTCATTTATTGATACTTACAAATCGTGCGGCTATTTTCATATAACCACCAGAGCCAAGTTTGTGCTGCCCGTGTTTTTCTAGTCTTGCCTTTGTTGCCTTCGATGTGTCGGGCAGCCTATGAAAAATTTGAAATACGTTAGATTATGTAAAAAGAAAGAGTAATCAGTATATAATTAAATTGTTGATAGTATCACATACCTTCCTTGGCCCGGTGGTGTCTTTCCTTTTTTCTTTTCAGCCTTCTCCTTTCCATCCGACACCAAGTCCTTCCACTCCCTCTCCAGAATCATGGGGGGACGCTCGTACTTTCTGTTCTTCTATAAATGTGACCTATATTGGTCCCTCACATACTTTAGATAGGTACCAACTTTCTTAAGGACCTTGGTTCGGCTAAATTTTTTATCACCAAACAACACAACTAAATGGTTAATGAGCTCATCTTTTAAATCTTGATTTTGGGCATTCCACCGTGTACGTATGGTGGGCCTGAAGAGCTCCAATGTAAGATCACTTAGATGTTTATAAAAAACATCATTTCCTGTAAAATGATCATGGGATCATTAGTCTATAAAGAGTGATCAATAAGTAAATTTCAATTGGATTATATATAATAATAATTAAAAAAATTTAAAGTACCTAGGACCTTCTCTATGTTTATGGGAAGGAAATTCTCGGTCACCACAAATGTGACCGGCAATGTTCCCATGCTAGTAATACGAGATGATCCAAGAAATGCTACTAAAACATCAGCAGTACTAGTGGCCTCTGTATCCACAAGTACTGACACATGTAGTGGCATGTGTTCGCTGCTAGACGGTGCACTACCAAATGCCTGCATGGTATGTGTTGCTGACATTTCAGTCGACAATATAGGCATGGATGATGGGGTTAGATGATGTGTTGTATGTGCAGGAAGATTAAGATTGACACTTGTATTGACCCCTACTTCCCGGGCAACACTTGCAGTACCTTGATCATGGCTAGCAGCATGATGAGGACTCAAATAACCTGTAAAAACAACACATATTTTAGTTCATGACATAAAAGAGTACAAAATATAAAACCATGAATGAACTTATGTTATAATTAAAGATCTCATGACAGCTTACTTGCAAGTTTTGTGCTCTCCCAGACAATATTTTAACCCTTTCTCTTATCTCATCTGTTTGAGGCACTATGAATACCAACTTAAGGATTTCTTCATTGCATTGTTTTTGGGCCTTCCTCATCATATCCACATGGTTTGCAAAAAATATGATGTCATCATCGCATAATAGTGACTGCACCTCCATATGGATGCTCTCCTGTACTGCTTGTGCCTTTCCCTGATCAGTTGACTGCAACAAGAATATTAAAAACATTATCGAAATTAACCCAATAAACTCATGAAAAAAACATAATAATAAAACATTTTTCTCATATCTAATTTGTACAATTACAATGAGGTAAACCTTTCGGATATAAGTGCCTAAAGATGGATTATGATCTACACTCTTAGCCAGAGCCTTCCTCGTATGATCAATGTCCTGCTGTGCCAAAAAATAAATATTAAAAACATTACCGAAATGAAACCAATAGATACGAAAAAAAACATAATAATAAAATGCTATATTGGAGTCATTAATTGGAGGTTGGGTAAAATGGTATATAGTACATACCACCCACATAGTAATTATGTTTGTATCTAAGCGATTCAAATTGTAATCGATTAGCAACTCTTCCCCTGCAGTTATTGATTTAATCACACATACGAATACACGGTTTCCCTCTCGCGCCTCGCATATACAATTGGGTTTCTTATTTGTTGACCCAGGTCATGTACTATTTATAAACCCTGCAATATTCCCTGATCCTTTTGGCCTCCCATCAATGTACCTAGCCACTCATTTATTTTGATCCTTATCTTTTAGTTATATATAATTTGCTGATAGTGCATACCTATGCATACTTTGTGTATATTGAACCAGCTGCATCCAATCTTTGTAACTGTAACAAGGTCCAACATACTCCATCAACTCAGTAACTTTTTCATAACAGACCTTTATGCCGTCCATGCAAAATAGGCCCAAACCATGTAATGACAATGGTGCTATGCGATATATCCTCTCGTTGACACAAATATCAGTGTTTATTGGAGGAAGTTCCTTGGGTACCCATTGTTTCCATAGATGTTTGTACCTCAAGGGCACCTCGATGTTGCCTATGCTCTCATCATCATAAGAACATGACCCCCCTTCAGCAAGAAAAAATTCCATGCGTTTACGGAATTTTCTTCTAATGTTTTGACCTCTAGTTGATCTCCCTCTTTTAGACCTACTGCATGTCTCACTTTCCTCTTCTCTTCCTGAATTTCCCTCACTCGAGGAAGACAAATCTGACAAATACCTATTTGGTTGTACCTGCACTCATAAGGATGTTTGATGAAGTTCTTTCATGGTAATGTGATCCAAAGGTGACATTATGATTAATCTATCATTTAATTGCTAGAATTTGATAGGTTATAAGGTAATCAAGTCTTGATAGATTGCAAGTTATTGTTACTACCGTCTAAATGTGTCCATCACAAATCAAATATACTTATCGTTTTAACTCCCAAACTTTGTAACAAGTGTTAAATGTGACTATGGTCCACCTGTTACACAACCAAGGCGTCAAATGTATTCTCTAATTGTAATCAAAGGAATTTTCCTCTTCATTCAAGTAAATAAACTTGAAGGGAAACACCACCAAGTGGTTTATTGGACACCTACATGACTAAAAATAACAGCAAATTTACATTTAATTTCCATATGTCTAAGTGGTTAACGGGGAGGGAGTGTGTACTAGGCCTGGTAAAGTCATCATAAGTTTATGCTTTGGCAGTAAAAAATGTTTAAGTCATCTTAAATCTTCCTATATCTAATTGCTAGGAGACTTTTGGTATGTTTTAAGGTAGGATGAGTGGTCGGATCAATGATCAAATTCTCTATGACAAGGTTTCAATATCTTCAAATAGTGAAAGTTAGTGCTCATAGTCATTTGAAACAACAACATTTTGATTATGTATGATGGTAGGATTTGATAACTTAAAAGAATTGGCTACCCAACAATCTTAGAGTTAAAAGAAACTTTTTCAATTTAAGGGGTTAGCACTTTCTTTCATCTTTGCATATTTGTTTGATGCTTCAAATGATGCATTTTTTATCCCACTTCTATCATATTGTATTCTCATCCCATTGCAATTGTTGGAGGAGTTGATACCAAAATTTCATATCAGATACCACGTTCTTGAAGCAATTTTCTGTGTTTTTACAATTTTTCTGAAGTTCTTTTGTGTTGTATGGATCCATACAAGCTTGAAATGCTTTGAGATCATTGGTGTAGATAAATATATGTGTTCCCTTTCATTTGCATTTGTTTTGAAGTTCTCAATCACTATTTTGTGGGATTAAACAATCAAATACAGGGACTACCCTATTGTGCCTGTGTAAAAGTTTGAGGGCTAAATAGAAATGACATCCACCAATCTACCCACTGTCTTGGAACTGTAACTTAGTGGATTGGTCTGCATCATGGTGGATTTGATGGAGTTTCAAATCTTGTTCTTTGAATTCCATTTATGTTTTTCCCTTGTCTTGGCTTGTTACATTGTTTAGGAGGAACCTAAGGTTGGGTTTTACCTTGGCTTTCATAAAAATCCTAATGTTCCATGTAAAACCTTGGGTGAGATATATTCGGCCGTTACCTTTTTGGAGTGGGTATTAAAATGACTTATGTATCATTGTTTCATCTAGGCCGGACCCCTTTTTATAAATTGAGTTAAATATTTTGCCTAACTTTATTACTTCCTAAGTTTAGGTTGGCTCGTGCCCTATGTTACTGATATTAGCCCAAACCTAAGGGGAGGGTTAATAATCAAAAGAGCTTTTGAGACTTCAACTACAAAAGCTACAAACTTGACTGTAAATGTGGCCAAATTGGCCCAAAAGACAGCCGAAAGAGAAGAAGTTGAGAAGAAAAGTTTGATGGAAAAGTATAACACCATTATTGGAGAGTATAGTAGAATGCAGCAAAGGAATGTTGAGCTGCAAACTGAGGTAGACAGGTTGAAGTATAGACATGTGGGGGAGTCTTCTGGTGCTCTTGGTACCCTAGCCATACCTTCTACATCAAGATCAGTACCTCCAACTTCTCCAATTGTTTATACTCTTGGGTCCCCCATCCAGACTCCTGCTCCTAGTCCTCAATTAGAGCCAGTTGAAGAGGAGGTTGAGTACTCTGTAGATCCCACCAAAAAGCAGATGCTTAATAAGATTAGAGAGCTACAAGCAGCTCTAAAAGAAAGTGAGAAGGGAGCAACTTCCAAGCAAAATGAAGTTGTAAACACAGTTTTTAGGCATTTGAATTAGGGAGTTGATGGTAGATTACAATCAGTTTATTCTGTATATTCTTTATTCTTAGATTCAATAAGAAAAATTAATAGGGATTAGGAATTAGTTTTTCCTTTAGTTGAGAAGTGGACCCCTAGGGCCAATGACCTAGATGTTATGTATAAGGCCTCTAGATTCGATGCAGACAACAGGCCCTAATCATTAAGGCCTACTCAAGTTTTTGTAAAATCACTGCAAGGTTTTGAAGCCTTACTTGATGATTTGAGTAGGAAGATTAAGGAACTAGTAAATAATTTTGATGACTGAAGTGGCACGTCTTTACCAGATTTACAGGGACTGCCCTGTTTTGCCTGTGTAAGGGTTTGAGGGCTAAATAGAAATGACATCCACCAATCCACCCACTGTCTTGGAACTGTAACTCAGTGGATTGGTGTGCATCATGGTATGATAGAAATTCATTGCATTTAGGGGTCTTTTAAAGCAAGAAACTTGGCATTGAATTGATGCCCTAGGACTAACAGGGGCAATTTTCTTGTGAATTCGTGGTTGTTAAGTCAGGGTTTATCAATTTGATGGATATCTTGGTAGAGTCATGGGGACACTGTTTGATGGTCCAATCTCTACTTCGAAACAAAAATATCTCTAACAACTCTAAGAGCTATAATGGGATGGAATTAAAGGAACCTTCATATGAAGGATCTTCTAATGAAGGACCTTTGAATTAAGGTCTTCATTTGAAGGTCCTTCATGCCAAGGTTCCTTTTATAAAGCATTTTGGACATGAAATATTTAAAATAAAAAATACCTTCATTTGAAAGTCTTGACATGGCATCATTTTTGAATGAAGGTTCTTCATTCAAAGGTCATGACGACATCACCTTCAAATGAAGGTTCTTCATTAACTGGTATTTTGTAATTTTGAATGTGTGATAATAATTTAGGGTTGAAAATAAATCCATTTGAGCCTTTTATAAATGAAAGGACATTTGATGCAATCATATGCCTTGTCAAAATTTTAACTTAATAGTAAGGGCATCATGAGTAGTTTGTTCATCCCATTCAACAATCTTCGATGCAAGGATTGAATTGTCTAGAATGTATCTACTATCAAGAAAGCTAATTTGTTTACCTCTATGACTATATCTCAAGCAATAGGTTTAATTGTGATGGCAATGATATTGACAAGGATTTTGTAATCTAGGTGTTGAGAAGTATAATTGGCCACCATCCTAGGAAAGATTCTTCATTCTCACTTTTAGGTGTTAAAATTTAACAATACATAGATTGATGAAAGAGCCCAAAGAGCCTTTCTCCATGTTATCCAAGTACACATAGCAACGGTCTTCTCTTATACGGTTGGACATGATTTCAAGAACTTAGCTAGAAATTATTCATTTAACCTAAGGTTTTCTCATAATGCCATCATTGGAAAAGTATGATGAAATTATTCTATTATGAAGAATTGGTCTATGTGCCTCTAGTAATCACTATAAAAATGTGAAAGACTAAGCTTTTTTATTTTTTCTATCTTATCTTATACCATTTTACGAGAACGGGGGTGCCAATGTACGAGAAGATCTTTGGAAACTAGGCATGAAAATTGCAGGTTAAAGAGAATGGGGGTGCCAAACTTACAGTATTCATTGTCCCTTGGACGTCGATTTTCCCTGAGTGCCCTCAACCTCATCCTCGTTGCTGGTATTGACCTTGTTTTAGCTCCAAACTCTTTGTCAACATTGGTATTGACCTTGTTTTCACTCCTCCAAACTCTTCCTCAACGCTGGTATTGACCTTTCACTTGTCCAATTTGATGAGCTACAACCAGGTTTAGTTAGGTTTTAGAGTATGTTAATTAAATTTAAAATTATGGCACCATTTAGAATAGTGAATATAAAGCAAGAAAATCCTATTATGGCACCATTTAGAGTAGTGAATATAAAGTAAGCCAAGCCTATTATAGTCATGAGGGAAATAATAAAACTCCTAGGATACTTTGTGAAACCATTTTCCTTGGTTAAAGGGAGGCCATAAAATATACCTTTGGATTTTTTCAATCTTCAAATATGAGGATTTGCAAGGTTCTTAGCAACATGAGTAATGGAAATGTGTGCAACAAGAATTTTTTAACACACATGGAATCTCCTTGCCAAAGAAAGGGGCTTCATAATTTAATATGATAATTTTTCTCAGCTCTAGAAATGATATGTTTCCTTAAAGAGGAAGGAGAAACCTAAAAGGTAAAAGAGATGCTTAGGAATCTCAACACTTCCTTATGATCAACCCCCTTCTATCCATAGGAATTGAACCAATTGGGCTTGGCTAAGAATGATTTCCTATAACATTGAGTTTTATGCCACTATATATTTGACCTTAAAGCTTTCCAAAAAATATCTAGGCATTGAATATCCTAAATAATGCCACGTTTGTCTTCCAAGAGAGTGAGAAAGGAGTCATTAGAAAAATGACCATTGAATAGTTGGGCTATAGAGTTATGAAAGCAACACCCAATTGTTGATTGTGGGATTCACATCCTTAATGTTTGTTAGAATTTGACAAAATATTTGTTGTTCTTCATTTTGTGCATCTTGTCGAAAAACACAACTTAATGTAATGACCATTTTGAATTCTTCCCATAGTAGATTTTCTCACCTTTTGCTTTCATGTGGAGCCATGTCATTTACTGGAGGTAATTGTGCCAAGTCTCCAACTAAAATCATGTAGATATGCCTGAATATAAAATATTTAATTAAATTGATAAGTATGAATTTGTATAGAAGGAACTATAATAGAATTGAATAAAAAATATTGTAATGTAAAGTTATCAAAGTTAGCAATTTCAATCCAGAACTCACCTCCAAAACTTTGGTTACTATTTTTTGTGAATGCTTGTCGAAGCCTGGAATCTATGTTTTTAAGCAACCTCTCCCCAATGAAACTCATTTCATCTATCAATATGTATCTGACATGTGATATTTCTTCTTGGAAAGTTGTAAGTCTTGTCCCTTCTAGTTCATTGAAATCTCTTATTGGAATTCTTAGCTTTGAATGAATGGTTGAAGCACCAATGTTGAATGTTGCAACTCTAGTAGGTGTGAATAGAAGTAGAGGAGATTGTTTGAGAGAAGAATTTTTTTCTAGTGCTAGGTTATGTGTTAGGTTATATAGGGTTAGGTTATATAGTGTTGGGAGGCCTCAAACACTACAATTAGGGTTAGGTTATGTGTTTTCTTTAGGGTTAGGTTTGGGATTAGGTTTATGGTTATGGTTAGAGTTTAGGGTAATCTCTAAATTTAAGTTTAAGTCGTAGTTGATTATTTTCCTACAAAAGGAAATTAGATCCATTTTTTCTCATGTTCATTATAGCCAACTATGGCTTAATCTTAAATTTAGACCTTTTCTTGAAACCTAACATCATATCCCTAATCTAACCATAACCCTAACCCTAATCATAAGATTGACTCATACCCTGACCTTAACCCTAGCCCTAACAATAAACCTAATCCTAACCCTTACTTGGAAAGTAAACCATCATTTTCTCATTAATGTAACCCTGTCCATAACTTTAACCCTAACACTATTTCTCAAAACCATAATCTTAACCATAACCCAAATCCTTTTTATCACAACCCTAAACATAAGCATAACTCTAACCCTAAACCCTAAACCATGATCTTAATTGTAACCCTAAACCCTAAACCATGATCCTAATTCTAATCTAACCCTAACACTAACCTTAACTTACACCCTAACCTTAACCCTAATTGTAACTCTAAACTAAAGACAAATTCTACACCCTAAACTATAATCCAAATCTTAAACCTAGCCCTAACCCTAATCATAACCTAACCCTTTTTCTCGAAACCTTAACCTTGACCCTAACCCTCACCTTTATCCTATCTTTATAACCCTAACAACAACCAAAACTCTAACGCCAACCCTAACCCTAAATATTTTTTCTTTTATTAATTAGTTGCATTCACTCTAATAACCCTAAACCTATCCCTAAACCTAACCCTAGCCCTATCCCTAGCCCTAATCCTAACCCCAACTCTAAGCCAAATATAAAAACAACCCTTAATCATAACAATAACCCTAAAACTTAATTCTAAATATAACCCTAATACTATAATCCCTAATTGTAATCCTAAACCCTAACCCTAATTTCATATCTAATCCCAACCATAACCAAACTCTAAATCTAACCCTAATCTAACCCTAATCCTAACATTATTTTTCCTAGCCCTAACCCTAACTCTAAACCTAACACTAACCCGAACACTAAATCCTAACCCTAATTAAATACCCAATCATAACCCTAAATTGTAACATGATCCTTTGAATTGGATACTACATCAATCATTGCTTCCATTGTTGGCATTTTTACATTGGGATGCATATATTTTTAAAATCAACAAAATATTTTAATGTCTTGCCAAAATTAATATTATTAATTGTAATATCAAACTTATAAACATGTATGCAAAATAAGAACATAAATAAGAAATATATGGTAATATTTTCTTCAAAAAACAAAGTGATGTGGACTACAAGGACTATAAGATATCCACAAAAGAGATCTACATTGAAAATATTGTAGGGAAATTCAAGAAAATACAATTGGTAGATGCAAAGCCAAATAAATGTGAAATTGTGTACTATAATGATTTTAGAATATACACATAATGGATTTGTTGAAAAGGTTTTAGAAACTTTCAAACAAATGCAATTGGTAGATGCAAAGAAAAATTCCACAACCTTCACCAAAATCCTTATTGGTTTCCTTAATATGGGAGATTTGGAACAAGGTATAGACATCCATCAAAGCATAATATGAAGATGAATTTTTTCAAATGTTGTGGTTGTAGATGCCCTTTTAAAATTTATATAGAATGTGGAAGGATAGAAAAAGCTTGTGAACTATTTGACAAAATGTCTCAAAGAATTGTAATCTCTCAATTTATTTTAGTGTCTATTTTGTTATACCCCATGTCCCAAATTGGGTATAACACAATAGACACTAAAAAAAAATTGATAGATTGTTATGAGGGTAGTGATGAGAATTTTCTAATTAGAGTGTATTCCATGAGATTACAATTATTCTTGGCATCGTGTCAAATATTTCATGAGCTTTGTCTATCCTCCCACATTTTGCATAGATTTCAAAAGGGCATCTACAACCACAAGATTTGAGAAAATTCATCTTCATATTATGTTTTCCTTATGATTGGTTGACTCTTATACTAAATCTGAGTGTTTTTTGTGTTTTGACAAGAGTAGATTAGCTTCTTCAAAAGCCTGATGATAGTTTCAGTTAGGCACATAAATACTTCTTCATACTTTGCTTAAACTTCTTCACACTCTGCTCTGCATTCGAATGATCTAATCTTTATTCACACATATCTCACATACAATTCACATACATTCTCTCTAAATGAATAAAATAATCACTCTTATATATCCACTTCATGAATTTACATTAACAACTCTGTCGGCCAAAAATAAATAATAGATTAATACAAAATGTCGGCCCAATTCATGAACAAATCTCAATGCACACCAACCTAAATCGGTCACAACATAATGAAGACCTAAATCAACATACTCGAACATGCCAAGCATTCAAAAATTAATCCACAAGGATCTACAACACGCTACCACCATCATGCCAACCAAGAACATGAAAACTCAAACATGCAAAGGAAAAATCTTTGATCACGAGCACACTGATCAACGTGGATGTAACACAATGATAGATTATGAGATCAAGAAACATCAATGAACATCTCAAGAGAATACACAAAAATTCAATTCACCAGAATTACATTCTCTTCTTTCAAAAACACCAACTATAGCACCAAAAAAACTCATAACTCGCTCCAATCTCGATGCACACCTTTGAAACTTTTAGAGGATATACTAGATAGGCTTAGCAACAAACCCTTTAATACATGACTTTAGAATACCAACGTATAAAAATTTCCACCACTCTGATCTCCAAAACTTCATAGACTATCTACAACATATTTATTCAATTTTCTCAATAGCCTCGACATATACAACCTTTAAGACATAACTGCTAATAGTGTTGACATCAATGAAAACCACATATTATGAGCAACACAACCACAACATCCAACAATCTACATCTCTATGAAAATTGGTATATGCTAATAGTCAACTTATTATCTTATTTATAGCATCTCCTTAGCTTTTTATTCTAAAAATTCAAGGTAGAGGGTAACACAATTCTTTGAATTGGATACTACATAAAAATTTATGTCTTATAGTCATTGCTTCCATTTTTTGCATTTTCACATTAGGATGCATATTGTTTACAATCAACACTCTTTTAATGTCTTGCCAAAATTAATATTATTAATAATTTCAAACTTTTATAAACATGTATGGAAAATAAGTACATAAATAAGAAATATATTGTAATAGTTTCTTCAACAAAGGATAAAAAAATCATGTGAACCGTACAAGGATTATGGTGGGACTTAAAATTTACATGGATGGAGGCTGGGTTGTGGGGTTTAAGGTCGGTGTTTTCTACCCGTGGGGTATTAATGAGGGAGATCAATGATAATCCTTCCTTGTGGATCTTGCACGATTAGATTAAAGGCCCCTGAGGGTACTACGAGGTCTGCGAAGAGGCGATAGGTGGCCTGGTTCTTGAAGCGACAGGGCTAGGTGGGACCCGCTGTCCAGTTGCAACCTCTTGTTTTCTTGAGTTATGATTGGGCATGGTTCTCCAGGGTGCTGATGTGGATTTTCAAACAACTGTTGACTCAATCTGAGTCGTCCGACTTGCCATGTTCGATCCGCATTAACGGTTCAATTTTTGTTGGGTTCTTGTTCATCTGCGTTGGGAGTTCTTGCTCTCTGCAAGTTGTTCTCATTAATGGTGCGGGTTTTTTCAGTGGATCCTCGCCTGATTTTCCTACGTGCGAACAATTTTCTCCTGATAGATGCAATTATGGGTTGTACACCATGCCTTCACAAGCTAGGAATAATTTGTGGTGGCTACATCAACCACTAAAATGCTCGAATGCTCATGCTGCATTTGAGCAATTAATATTCTCGCACCAATTAACTCTATAAATGCTCATTGTGTTATTTGGTATTATCATCGCATTTTGAGTTGTCTTGTTTGCAGGTGGTCGAGTCTCTCCTGTATTTTGTGAGGTGTTCTTTGCAATGGACCATTCGGCTGTGCGCAGAAGGACTAGACTCGGGGTGATAAATTTGCAGCCTAACGGGGTACAACTTGTCCTTAGCAAGCCCGAGGTTGTCCATGATGCTAATTATAAAGGGACGGGGAGCTCCAAGTCCCCATTGGTGCTCTCTTCTAGTTACTTGGCATCCATGACCGAGCTGTTGGGGGTCAATGAAGAGCCCCTCGCAGTTGCCCCAATAATTGTGATGGCATCGTGCCATGCTACCAGATCATGTGTTAATGCGGATAAAAGGAATTTGGTCTCGCTTCTTACTAAAGCAAGAACCAGGAGTGGTTGCCTCTATCGGGGCCGTGTGTCTTGCAAGTAGTTGCTGTTGTTGGGTGTGTTACTTTTGGGTGGTGTGTTGATGTGGATGTACGCGTGCCTGCCATGCTCTTTTATCTTTAGCTCTGGGCGATTGGTTACAATGGTATAACTGTTTTGATTCCTCGAACTGATTATGGTTTTTTCTAATGATGACGAATGTGAATTTGAATTTCATTCTAAATGAAATTCAATTTTGGAATGAACAATGTACCTTATTGCTTTGTTGCTCTCCTGTCCTATAAAGGATATTTGATGGCTCATTGTTAAGGGTTGTTGTTTTTTTTGGGTCCGAAGGCTTGTAATAGGTACAGTTAGTGGTAATGCAGGATTTTGAAGGTATTATGTAGGAAATCATGTTGGGTTGGGAATATTATGAAATAAGTATACTATGCTTTTGTAATTACTGATATCGAAAGAAACCTAAAAAAATTAAGACATTTTGCTCTCCTGTGTATGGGCCATGGATTATGAATGGATTTATCAACAGTTTGTTTATTCAATTTCAATGGTGTAGTTGAAAGTGTAATTTGTACTCTTGATTTAACTTAATGAGTTAATCAAATGCTTGAACACAAATTGCATGTTTATGGTTATATGCTTAGGATTCACTAAGGAGTATTGTTTTAATATACTGACAAATCTCATGGTAGCAAAGCACTATGGTGATAAGTTCATTTTCATCTGAATTACGTTTTATATGACTCCCACCCAATGGATGAGGCACTGGATAGTATTGGTAAATTCCTTTCAGGTATAGGACTATGACTCTAAGCACGGTGATTCAATACCCGAACATTTTAACAAATATCAATTGCTATCTCTTTTTGGGATATAGATCTTATGATAATTTTCAGTCTCCTTGCTTTGGGATATCTGTTATTATTCTTTGGTTTTGCCACAACCAAGGTAATGTCTATCTATTAGTGTTAGTGGGGAATGCATCTGTAAGAAGAAGTGTTCTCACCAATACACTTGGGTTTACCCACCTTGGTTTCACAGAGCCAAAAGTGTAGGAGATGTCAGTCTTTGACTGACTCTTGTTAGTTGGCCACTAGCCTTTGCAGTTCTTTATAAAGGAGGTTGGCTACCTCTTAGAGAATTGCAAATCCTATGTGGGAAAAAACACTAACAGATTGTAAGATATACACAAAATGGATCTACATTCAAAATTCGGTAGGAAAATTCAAGCAAATACAATTGGTAGATGCAAAACCAAATAAATGTGAAATTGTGGACTATAATGATTGCAGAATATACATAATGGATTTTTTTAAAAGGTTTTAGAAACTTTCAATCAAATGCAATTGGTAGATGCATAGACAAATTTCACAACCTTCACCAAAATCCTCGTCTATTTCCTTAATATGGGAGATTTGGAACAAGGTATGGACATCCATCAAAGCATAATATGAAGATGAATTTTCTCAAATTTTGTGGTTGTAGACTCCATTTTCAAATCTATGTAAAATGTGGGAGGATAGACGAATCTTGTGAACTATTTGACAAAATATCTCAAAGAATTGTAATCTCATGGAATACACTCTAATTAGAAAAGTTGCATCACTACCCTCATAACAATCTCTCAATTTGTTTTAGTTTCTATTGTGTTACTCAATTTGAAACTTAATTGTGATACATTAAGTTCATTGTCAAATTGTCATTTGTGTGTCAAGTTTGTCAAAATCCAAAATGATCAAATTATTAATAAAATCATGGATAATGTAATATTGGGATGGGTGACCTCCTAGGAAGGCCTAGTGCTTCATCACTTTGAGAATCATTTAGATGGAATGAGTGCTAAGTGGACCATTCATTATCATGAGAGATGGGTTCTTGTGAAACACTACTCATGAAACATGGGTCAATGGGTTTGACTTGTAAAACTACATAATTGAATCCTGATAACAATATCAAAATTTGACACAATGTGAAAAATACTTCCTACTTGTCAATAGATCATGTTGTCAAAATCTAGAATTTCAAATTATGAATTCTTTGTAATTACTCAATAGATCATGTTGTCAATTGAACCTATTGGCATTTTTTTACTGCAACCCACACGTGTTTCCTAGAAGCCCCTATGAACTCTCCACATTCAATAATAAAAGACTAGGAATAGTATGGCCAACTTAACAAGAATAGCTTTAAGGCTAATTCTCCTACACTTCGGACTCTGTAAAATCCAAGAGGGTATTCCCTAACATGTGCTCTTAACATACAACATTTAAACAACTCATTTGCACATAGGTAAGCAATAGATAGATCCCCAATTAATGTTAAAGGATGAAATCCTTCAAGAAATTCGCTATTCCTTAAAAAAGACTCATGTCCATTTAACAGAGAATCGCAAACTTCACATAAAGTAAATTGATAGAAAATGTTTGAGTAAAATATCCTGATGCATAACACAAAACATACAAGGATAAAACATAATCATAATTCCAGTGCCATATCCTAGCGCACAGAGTCAAAAGAGAAAACTAAACTACAGGGTAAATTTCATTTTGAACACTTATGATCTATTATGAATTGCATTACAACCCATATATCTATACCTGAGTTTATTACTCCTTTATGAATCCTATTTGTTATATTGCATGAATTTACTGGTTAATTGAAGCATTTAACCGATCCTTTGAACTAGAGTTGTATTTAAACATAATTCATAGTAAAGAACAAATGAAAATCGATGAAAATCATCTTTGATCGATATTTCATTAATAATCCATGTAACATAAAACAATAGGAGAGAAAATAAACTCCAAATATTCATGAGTTTGATACAAACATGCTAAAAAACCCCATGATTAACAAAGTTCTCCAATCTAACTCAAAAAAATTTTAAACCTGGACTTACAATTCATACTCTCTATATTACTAGACTCTTATTTCTCATATTTTGGATATTTCAACCGACCACTCTCTCGGCCCAGAATTCCCTTTTATAAAACAAGGGAACCAACAAGCTTCAGGTTGGAGAGTACACATGTCCATTAGTAATTGGACTGCTAACTCTTGATTCAATTACAATTCTACTATGCGAGTGGAGAGCATAAGACAAATATCATCATTAGTTGATAAGGAGGAAAGAAAACATCACTCCAAAGGCCGCTCTCCATACATCGAAGGCATGCTTAGCCATTATAGTATTAACTCCACCTCAGTACCCTGTACTTGGAGTCAAAAGGAGAATGCAATTTTAGAATATAATATCTAAGGCCAAACTTGTATTATACATGACCAAGTTGCAATTCTCGACTATAACACTCATAATTCCAGTTCATCAGTGAACATCTTTTTCCATAATTCAAAATCCTCCTTGGAAGGCCACTGGAAAGCCACAACCAGATCAACCTTGTTTCAATAGGGAGCATACTTTACCATTATTGATGTGGCCTTTTTATCAAAGTTCTCTAAGAAACTTATAACAAAAGACAATTTTTCCAATGTATTCTCTAGCATGCGGATGTCAGGATTTTTGCATATCTCATGTGTTTGAGACATCATTCTATTGTTCATTTGCTCCTTCCAAACCTGCAGGGGTTTGACTTCATTTTGACTATGTAAAATATGAGGCAATGGGGATAGGTCCTTTCCATCATACACATCTTTCAGCAATTTAATCTTGGATTCCATTGGGGCAGAAAATCCCTGAATCTTCTGCTCAACAATTCCCTTGACCAATTGATATGTTGCAATAATAGTAGGATATTTATCACCATGTTGTTTTGCACCTACTGCCATGAATTTCAACTTCTCCATTCTAGGGCTCCATTTGTTTAGCAATGGGATGGCCAATTCTTTATCCCTTGGAAAAAAATTTAGTGCTTGCAACATTAGGACATAATTTGCATGAACACTATTTAGCTTACTCTGGACCCTTTTGTTTAAAAATTTCAAAATAGTGTCCACTATCACTGCATTGCTTCTCCCTGTTGCATCCTAGATTTGCTTTACCATCTCCTTATATTCTTCAACCTGATGAATCATTTTCCCCCTAGAAAGTCCCCCTCCAGGGCTAGTAGCCCTCTCAATAGCGATAGGCACTTGTACCATATTATAGGGAACAATAGCCAAACACTGTGCTTGTGCAGGAGGTTGAGACTACTCTACTGGTGGGTCGGGAACAGTGTGGCTAGAACTAGATTGCTTTTGAGATCTCATGGTATCCATTTGTTGCCTCAATAAAGCCAATTCAGTTTCTAACTCTGCTACCTTTTGTTGACTCTTATTATATTCAATAATAATGTCATTATATTGGCCTCTCAGAGTATCCCGGTCCTTGGTCAAATCTTCAACAGTTGCTCTGGTGAATTTGGCAACATTCACGACCATATCAACAACTTCCAATGTTGGGGTGTTAGCAACTCT